>NDFZ01000324.1:0-10719 GCA_002192655.3 Mamestra configurata | reverse complement strand
TTGCTTATTGAAATGCCAACTTTTTTATGTAGTACCTACTTTAGATGTTTGGCTTATACCAAATAAAAGCTAGGATAATTTTTCGTACTAGATATTTAAGGATATTTTTTTTACCTGGTCTACTGCCTACTAGATTCTACTATTAAAATTAATGTTTATACCTGATATTGGCAGGGCAAGGTTTATAATCAGAAGTCATGCTATATTACTACAATGTGAAAAAGTACAGTGAAGTGTATTACTCCAGTTTATTTTATGAATGTGTGTAGTGCACAATACACAGACAAAACAGGGCCCGCCTATTGGCAATGCATACAGTGCATTGCATACAATAGAATGAACANAACAGGGCCCGCCTATTGTCAATGCATACAGTGCATTGCATACAATAGAATGAACATGAATACTGATGTGTGATACTATCGAAAACCATTCATTCGGCAAACAGCCCTTACAAGCTTTATCATTTAGATTGTCTCAATATTGGAACCAATGACACAAGATATAGCTGCTTTAANCATGAATACTGATGTGTGATACTATCGAAAACCATTCATTCGGCAAACAGCCCTTACAAGCTTTAGCATTTAGATTGTCTCAATATTGGAACCAATGACACAAGATATAGATTTAAGCTGAACATCTAAACTAATATTAGAAGTTGATAAAACTGTTTGTTAACCAACTTCAAAAAGGAAGAGGGTATCAGTTGTTTATATATATTTGTCATCGGAAAATGGTAAACGCCGTAAGATTGTAAAATATCGCGAGAAATTGTTAACAATTTTTTTTTCTAAATTAGACATGAATATCTTGGCTAATAATAACTATTGAGTTTGGATGACACTTGTTTATTGATTTATTTAAACTTTATAATATACTTTAATTATAATATATTGAAAACTTAAAATCGCAATTGCAATCTGCAAGTTTCCGGTGACATATTTATATATATATGTTTATGTATGTTCAGGAGGTAAAATAATAAAATCGTTTTTAGAAAAAGGTTTGTTTATAATATGATGGCAAAAGAACACACAAAAATAGTTTCTCTGATAGAAAGCTACATATTCCTTCTACCTTCAATTTCTGAAAAATGCACATAAGCGAAGCTGTGAGTGTTAACAATCAAAGAACATAGTAGACTGTAATCTATTCAAAATAAAGATCATATTATTAACTTGAAAAACACCACCACAACAGCTGCCTATTGTCCATTGAACTTTATCCAAAAGTGCACAACACAGGCTAAACAAAAGAAAATTATCAGCTTGACTTACCTGTTCACTCACTGAGTGGTTCTGTACTGCAGCACCATCAACATCACTCATCTTAACCTCCGTGTCACTCTCCACCTCAAAGATAACCTTGTACAGGTCGAGACCCTCCGGTACGTTAGACTCTATGTTAGCCTCCGGGCGGATTGTGAGCTCCTGGTTGATCAGCTGACTGTGACTGACACGGAGAGAGCCCTGCAGGGTTTCTGATATGGCCTAAAATGAAAATTAGACATGTTAGAGTAGAGATAGTATTATTAGAATTTACAAGACGAAGATTCAAGAATGCCTTATGAGAACATATTTGTATTTTAAAGTTAAGAATTTAAATTAAATGCTGGCTGCCAATGCAGTCAACCTTAGCTAGCAAATGTACAGAAGCCAGCACATCAAGCTACAACAATCTGTCAAATTTCTTTTAAGGTTCAAGGTTGATTGGGAAAATTTGACAGTTTCGGTAGCTTGATGTGCTTGCACCTGTAACACAGTTTGTTAGGCCAATTATGGCTGGCAGTCTCCCAGAGTTCACTCAAGCCTCACAGTAATGTGAAGTCAGATGATACATCAGGTAAAGTATGACTGTTCATTTTCATACCTTACAGACATATATAACAAAAAGCACAGTGTGTACAGGCCTTCTGTGGGCATAATTCAAGGTCAGTCCATTAACAGTTAATGTACGAGAAAGAATCAAGTTACACATTGTAATCATAATTTTAGCACCCCAATTTAATTTATTATCTAATAAGAGCCTATTGTAAGATAACAATGTTGTGCTGATAACACTATACATAATAATCAAAAGATCATATCAGTATTGGTAATGTATTCTCCATGTTTTGAAAAATCTGAAACTTAAACAAATAAACTGTCTGAAGTTATAATTAGAAACAGGTTTTCCTCTTGGTAGGTACACAAACACATCTAACTTATTACTTATTATTCCCGGCAGGTTAAGAGCAAACAAAAAACTCGTTGATATGCAGTTATATTATGTAAATAAAACACAATGCGAGACTTACCTGACGACTGCAACTCTGTTAAACAAACAGTCGTCTTGTTGCGTTATACCCAGCCTCATTTATGCTTTAAAGTGCATTCTTACATGCGAAACGATGAAAAACCGCGTGAAAAACTAACATTGTGCACTTACGTCGCTCAAAATGTCTTCCAAATCGCAACATACATTTGTGGTGAATACTGGCGTCGGGCTCGGTGTACGTGATCGATCACAGTAATAATCTATGTCTACCGGGTCCAATACCTCTTTTGTATGATATTCATTGAACTCCATTACTGCATGCTGTTGAGAAACATTCACAAAAAACTATATAGTTCACAAACACTGCTGCATTATGCGATACGAATAGCGCATGAAAACACTATGTTATCTTAAATACCACAACGCAAACTAACACAATCTTACCCATTGAATTTTAGGTTCTCTCGCGAGAACAAAACATTGTCACAATCAATTCTTTTTTAACTTATTATGCGAAATTAAATGAAAAACTGCGGTAGGTATTTGCCGATCTATGAATTGATTGAAGAAAACAAAACGTCAAATTAAAAATGTCAGCCGAATATTATAAAATCCATTCCACGTAAGTTTTCCTTTTAGATTGTTTTTTTCTACAAAACTATATTTTCCTTTTTTTCAATAAAAAACCTACTTATAGAAAAGTTAATTTCAGCATAATCTTCCGTGACTGAACCTTCCATTTCAAAATACCCTGGATATCATACCATATTGGATCCTGAGTCGCATCGGGGCAAAGCTGACCGGTGTTCTTTGTTGAACCGGTTCAATTCCGATTTCTAACTTCTACACATTTTCAGGCTGGAAACGTTCATAGCTATTAACTTTTTTTTCTTTGTTGTTACAGATTTTGATTGTAAAGCATGTTCTTTTAGAGGTTTGGTTTTTAAATTGGCAACACTTTTTGTAGTGACTGTCTATTTGACAGAGTTGATTTGATATTTTTACGCGCTAACACTTTTTTACGCGATTGCACCTGCGCGGTAGTCACAAACAGCTAACTCCAGAGAGGCAAAGATGGTTTGCTAGCAGTATAAAACTACGTTTTGTCATTTCTTTCACAATTAATAGACTTCCTACAGAACAGGAGCGCCGTACGTTCGGTGCAAAGATTCTAACTAGCGCCTCTAGTGTCAAAATTGAAAATCTATCTAAGAACGACACTTTGACAGTTTTTGATACAATTTACATCCTGAGATAGTTTTTATTTTTTTGGCCAAGTACACAGCTACATCTATCTATCAACTTTCTTTGAAAGATTTTCAACTTTATCGCAATGTCAAAATTTCCTAATCGACCTTGAACCTAATGCACTAAGGTTCAAGGTCGATTAGGAAAATTTTACAGTTTCGGATAGCTAGTTGTGCTGGCGTCTGTACTTCTTTTTCATAGTTCCTTTTAGGAATATTCTGAGACGGTACGACATAAGGAAACAACTTATGTCTTTTAACCTCAACTTTAATAAAGTGTAGTTCTTAGACAACTTCTAAATTTCGCCGCTACAGACGCGCGCATAATCATTGAATCGCCAATGGGTCGAAAACAATATTCAGCTTCATACTCTTTTTCNAAGTGTAGTTCTTAGACAACTTCTAAATTTCGCCGCTACAGACGCGCGCATAATCATTGAATGCAAAATTGTTGAGTGATGGATGAGGCTCATATTTAGTTGAACGGCTACGTCAATGAGCAGAATTGCTGAATTTGGAGTGGAGAAAACCCAGAAGCCTTTGTTGAGACGCCCTCACATCCATTAATTAAAAGTCACTGCTTGGTGCGCTTTATGGGCAGGTGGAATCATGGGCCCATATTTTTTAGATGATGCCGGCAAGGATGTTATCGTCAATGAAGAGTGCTGTAGAGCCATGATTACCGACTTCTTTGCTCCTCAGTTGAATGGTATAGATGTGGCAGAGCTTTGGTTTCAACAAGTTGGTGCAACATGCCACACAGCGCGCGACACCATCTATTTATTGCAGGAAATATTTGCTGATCCCATAATTTCGCGAAATGGACCTATGACGGGTCTCCACGATCTTGTGATCTCACACCTATGGATTAAGTACTTTCTTTGGGGATATGTGAAGTCACTCGTCAACGCAAATAAACCAAAGACGTTGAACCACTTGGAACTCAACATTCACCGTGTTATGGCCGATATACGGCCCCAGCTTGCTCGATTGGACTGATTACGTTTCATTCGAGACAGTGCTGTCGTGGTGCCCATATGCCCGAAATCACGTTGAAGCACTAATGGCATAAGAATATTATGTTGACAATGGCAATTTTATTTATGTGTACCATTACCAACAAAACATCCTTTACTTTGGTGTCCATGTGTGTGATCTTTGTTATTATAAATAAAAGATAGGTAGCAAAATCCCTGTATGGCGGTACTGTATAAGATGTAAAGATACAATTTGTACACATATTTTTAAGAGCGTGGTCCTTTTGGCCAGTTCCCGTGTCACTGGCTACCTGGCTACAGCAAGAATGGTGTGTTTGTAGAACTTTTGAGCGTTTATGAACTTGCGCATCAGACCATAGACCCAGATCGCGCTTGGATTAGATTTCCGAACGCGCCTTCCGCCTTATGTCAATGACGGCGTCCGTTTGTAACGTCATGCCGTGTTTGTAATTTTGAAAATATTTACTTGTGCTTCTGAATAAAGTTGAAAAAAAATAGTTTTAAAATTGGTGAATGTTATAATAATGGAGAATTCTATTAATGAACCTGAAGCACATCAATCTTTTCGGTCTCCACCGAGAAGAAGACGCTCAACATTCTTTGAAAGAAGAGACTCCATAGGTGTGCATTTTATTTGAATTTGTGAAGTTATCGTAATGTTTGTTGAGTTTAAATACCTTTGGCATAGCCTGATGGATTGAGTGTAATGATTTATAATTGGAATCTCCCTTTCAGTGCCTCATACATTGTCCGAAAATGTTAACCCAAATAAGAAAGAGTCAGATGTGAATGAGAGACGCTCCGAGGACATGACGAGGTAAGGAAGCGATTGCCAATGCCAGTAACGACACGAGATACGTATATTTAACGTGCCGTCGTAACAAAATTGAGCATTTTTATTGTAATGTTTCAGATATCATCAGAAACTCTTGGCTGAAAAAGAGATGTGGAAGAAGGAGGTAAATGAGAGGCGAAACAAATATCATGATCTCAGACAGTACGTATTTATTTTACTTAACACAAACATCCTTGCTATTTTGGTAGAACGTAAATATCTTTGCAATTTCCGACTTCAGAATAANGGCGAAACAAATATCATGATCTCAGACAGTACGTATTTATTTTACTTAACACAAACATCCTTGCTATTTTGGTATAACGTAAATATCTTTGCAATTTCCAAACTACAAAAACCTCTTGCAAGCTTTGTACCACTTGTATAACATAGCTAAGATAATTTGAGATAAAATTGCCTACTGTCGAACAATGTTAACTAATATGATAAAGATGTAAAATTGTTTGTTAAGTATGACCACGTTTCCGAATTTCGTACTAAGCTCAAATGGCTTCCTATTCGCCTTCGCCGGAATGCCCACATACTTTCTCTTCTTTACAATGTACTTTTTAACCCTTCTACTCCTTTTTATCTTAAAGACCGGTTTCAGTTTCTCTGTGACACACACTCTAGGTCCTTGAGATCATCGGAAAATCTTCAATTAAGTATTCGTATGCACTCCACATCCTTCTTTAACAAATCTTTCACTATTCAAGCTGCTCGTTTGTGGAATGCATTACCCATAGATGTGAGGCGTGCACAAACGCTACCAACGTTTAAAAAATTGGTGAAGGAGCATTACCTCTCACTATAATTTTTCTTCTCCTTTCCCATTTATATATTTGATATTTATTAGTATATTATTTTAGTATTGTGTGTATTTTATATTATTATGTCTATATTGTTTATGATGTTTGTACACTGACCGCCCTAAATCTAACTTCTTTCGTTCAGTCCATCCAAAGGTTGTCTGTAAGAGATTGCCCTGTGCGATAAGACCGCCCATTGTACACTTGTTTTTTTTTAAAACGTTTTTACTATGTTTGTAATGAGGTGTACAATAAAGTATATAAGTAATAATAATAATAATAATATTTTTCTTCCAATAATGGAAATCTTATGAAGTACTGATACTATCCTGAAAATTATTCACTCATAGAAAGCCACATTATAACCGGCTACTTTTTATTGAAACATTGCAGTCTGTGTCATAGACCATAGGAAGCAAGCTAGGGGAAAATGCTGTTAGAATCTTTATTCTAATTTTTCTCTGACAGGCAGTACCAGATGGCAGTAAAAGCAGTTAGCAGATCCAGGATGTCATACTCAGCCCTATCAAACGAAGACATAGAATTCCTCAAAGGAAAACCAAACATATCCAAACTTGTTGACAGTCAACAGAAGCTCCACAAATCAGTGCTAGAGACAACAGCATTGTATCGAAGGGCAAACGAACTTGATGAAGTAATATTGTCACAGAGCGAAAATATTGTTAGCATGGTCACGGATTACATATTAGAGAATAGTACTATTGGACCAGTAGAATGATTGGATGAATCAAGATCAGAATAATATAACCTCCGAAGTTGTACATAGTATGTAGTTAGTTGGTAAAATATCTCTTCTGAACCAGTTGTGGCTAACACCATTTTAGGTAAAATTGCAAACCTCCGTAAGATTATATTAAATCTTTATAAGATTATAATTTCTCGATATATTGTGAAAAAATAATNGGATGAATCAAGATCAGAATAATATAACCTCCGAAGTTGTACATAGTATGTAGTTAGTTGGTAAAATATCTCTTCTGAACCAGTTGTGGCTAACACCATTTTAGGTAAAATTGCAAACCTCCGTAAGATTATATTAAATCTTTATTAGATTATAATTTCTCGATATATTGTGAAAAAAAAATTTAAATACAATAAATCCTATTCAAATTCAACAGTTTCCAATATATCCGTGTCTTATTGAGTAAAATGAGTTTATTTCATGCGATATTTTACACTCTTACGGTGTCTGCAATTATCCTATGACATATTTATTCCATGGAAACGTATTTTTGGGAAGTATGTAAAGAATCAATCCTAATGGTTATTAATAGTTAGTGTAAAAGAGTTGTGCAACTACTTTTGGTTTAAACTTAATCCTAATATATTATAAAATTCTTCTGTTACTGACTGAGTGACTGACAGACAACGCACATCCATAACTACTGGTTGTAGAAAGCTGAAATTTCGCATGTAGCTTCTCTACACTCCTAAGGGCAGCACTATGAGAGGATTTCCCGAAAATGATTGTATTGCTACAACAGCATAACATATATNTTTTTGGGAAGTATGTAAAGAATCAATCCTAATGGTTATTAATAGTTAGTGTAAAAGAGTTGTGCTACTACTTTTGGTTTAAACTTAATCCTAATATATTATAAAATTCTTCTGTTACTGACTGAGTGACTGACAGACAACGCACATCCGTAACTACTGGTTGTAGAAAGCTGAAATTTGGCATGTAGCTTCCCTACACTCCTAAGGGCAGCACTATGAGAGGATTTCCCGAAATTCCTACGGGAACTGGAAAAAACGAGAAATGCGCGTCCGAAGTCGCGGGCAAAAGCTATTAAAGTATATTCTATGTATCTATTGGCGCCTCAGAACACACCACAAGTCACTGCATAGTAGCATATTCATGAGACAGCCTGAGGGTTAGGGTACAGCAAAAATCGAACGTCACAGACATCACCAAGATAGAATCAACCTATAAATGATTGAATTGCTACAACAGCATAACATATAGCTTTCTCTGTATATTAACAAAAGTATATGCTTCGTCACAACCCGACAATTCCTTTGTGAAAATGTACCTAATCCATGTTAGAGAGAATAATTATGTTTAATCATAAATATGAATAATAAAGCTATGTAATTAGTTGCCATATATTTTAGAGTGGCAATATTTGATCTAGGATATTGATAGTATTAAGCTGTTCATCAGCAGATATTACTTGTAAATATAAATAATATCATGAATTAACTGTGTAAATATTTTATAATAAAACATTAACATTACTTAAATTTTGTTTTGTTATTTTGTCTCCAGAAATGGGAAACTAGATTTCGGACATTTAAAATGATGTACCTACCTAAAGGTGTAATTTTAAATGTCTGAAGTGTAGTAAGTCTTAAGTTACACTTTTTATGCTAACGTCTAGCAAGCTAGATTCCAGAACATTACTAAACAATTGCAGACTTACACCATTGCAATTGGTTATTGTCGACATCCACTGGTGGATTGTAACATTCACCATGTTTCGGAATATTAGAAAGGAAACAAGGACACACTTTTTAGATAATGAATAACAATTTTATTTCATTGTAACTTACATTTCATTCATGATACATAAATTCGATTCATACAGAAATCAACATTAAATCACCATAAATTATTACATTCATACAAATATTAGAATTAAGATTGTACATTGATTATTTATGAAGCAATCCATTGCATACAAAATGCTTAGACAGAAAAATAAGTATTCATTGCAAATCTATTTCATAAAACCTCAATCGAGTTAAAACAAATTCAATATTTCATTTCCCGTTCATTTAATCATCATTATAATAATATCTGTCTACCCAATGGTACAAATTCATTCATTATTCATATTATAATAAGGCACACAATGGATCACTTATAAAAAATTGAGCTGTTCTGGCAGTGGAGGTTTGTTCATAATCTGAGCGGCAATTCAACACTGTATATTTGAGTTCAGAATTCGAGATAATTATCAAATTTTGAATTTTGGAAACAAACTCTATGTCATACAAGACTAAGTTCAAATTCCATTACAACCAATACTTTTTTAAGAACTTTTTTAATACAAATGGTCTCTTAAAAATCAACTCAAAATACATGACGATACTTGTGTTAGTGGCAATGGATTGAAATGATCTCAAATAATGAACTCAAGTATAGAACTTAAAATATATTTTATTTTGTTAGACGACCGGTACATATGAATGAGAATTATAATTATCGACAGTTTCGGTGGTAACATCGCCACTAGTAGCTATAGAATTGATTGCAAATGCGAACACACGGATTTGCGTATTGTGGTCTTCATAGGAACTTTTAATGCTTTTTTCTTTTTAAATAATAATGCCTGGCAATGTGATCAATTTTAGGGATGTTTTCTGTTATTTTTTTCTGCAACTAGTGGCTCAGTTTAGAAATACTGAGAAGAATATAGACATCACAGTTAAAACTATCCGAGACATCTTCAAAATAATATTGCATTGAATTATATTTGCATGAATCCAACAGGATTTCTGTACAATAAACGCTTCAATAAATTCTAACGCAACTTAAATATGGACGAAAATAAGTTATTACAACTTAAACGAATATAATACATAAAATTAAAAACTCGAATACTCATTTACACTGAAATACACAACACTCTTAAGATGTTACAAATGTCTTATTTCTAGATACAAAATTATTAAAATTTTAATCTTACGTTGGTTCACACTGTGGCGTTCATCCGGCTTTGGAATATGTTTAGTTCAATACAATGTTTTCATTGCATTAAATTGTTTCGTTCAATACTGCTTGTATTTAACGTGTATGACATCGCGGGGAAGTAAAGTTTATACGTTGAAAGAAATAAGAAAGAGTTTTTTTTTTAAGTTTCTTTGCGCAGGGATACGCACCGCTATTGCTAGAGGCATACAGTTTATTTCAGAGTGCTGTAAACAAAACAGTGTGAATCGATCATTATTGTGAACAAATTTATTTTCATCGAATTCTTATTTAATGGCTGGAAGCCTCTTTCAACAAACATGCCTTTCACTCGCTAAGCCCATTTCAAGCATACATGACACCAGTATTTTATACATCTCTTCAATTATAATTATAACATAGAATGCTGATTTAAACTGAGAATATACAGTTCTATAATATCGAGGATAAATACGTCCATTTGAAATTATTCAGGGCAGGAAAGGACTAGATTATAATAACATAATTTTCCTGGTCAATTAAACCTAAATAATTCCGAACGGTTGAGATATGCTTACAACAAGCTTTTCCAATCCAAGCTTTATTTAAATACTGGATGTGATTGACACCTTGACATATTGGGTCTTGGGAACTACACTTCAGCCCCGGATCTACGATTTTTCCAAAACGGGGGAGAAACTTGATGGTGGCGCCCCCTCTCTTCCACGTTATTAACACACAATTAACGAAGACCCATTGTAGCCATCACTGGCATACATTTTGTCAGACCATACATGGGAAACCATTGGTTCTAGAGATATTGAAGGTCAAAGTAAGAATAGTATAAAATTTTAGTACCCCACAACGAATAAGTATT
>NDFZ01000322.1:0-10715 GCA_002192655.3 Mamestra configurata | reverse complement strand
ATAACTCAAGTAAGCAAAATCTTCATCGCAACAAAAAATACTGCAACGCCATCTATCCCGCCAACTGCGAACTAACTCAACGAACTCCTGCATCGCGCAAGCAAAGTTCTCCGTGCGATTAGATTTGTCCGTATATTAACTATCGGGCAGTTGCCCACCAGACATAATGACCGACTGGTTGGAGGATCCTTCTTTTTTAATGGAGGGTGCGGGACTTTACTTTCTGTTCCACATACATTTTTAATCACACGGATCCCTTACAACAGAAAAAAAGGAGGCTAGTATTTCGACAGTACATAAACTTGAAAAAGATAGGGAAAGCTTTGCCCAAAATTCTGAAAATAATAGAAAGTGTGAGACTAAAGTTTGTTATTTTTAATAAAAACACGTGTTGCTCTTAAGTGCATTGTGTTTTGCAGTTCCCTAAGCCAGGATTTAAAGTTTGAAATTATGAAATGTTGGATTTGTCAACAGATGTTTTTCTTCGTTTTCAAAGATAATAAATAATAGCCGGACGGGTCGATATTCATGGTTATATAACGCTTGTCGAGGTCGATCTATGGACGGGTAATCTTCTATATTATACCGGGTAAAGCGGGGTGGTTAGAAATGCACGGATGTTTAAAATCGAAACTTTAATTGGGATTATCACTTAAATACTATATTGTTACGCGCCAGAATTAATGCCGAGCACATAACGACAGTGGGTAGCCGATGGATGCAAGACGCCTAGGACCAGTTGTTGTGGCGACACTTGGGGAAGGTCTCCCCATTGACATAAGTTACTACTAGCGCTATCTAGTATCGAGTAGCAAAACTAGTAGAGTCAAGATCTTTCTAGTCTATTGTAGAACATTCTAGGGTTCTCGATTTCAGGTCAGTCGGGATCGGTATTTACGCGAACTTTCAAAATGCTTCGACTGTGGAAGGTTCTGGAAATAACTGACGCCTATATAAGACCGCATAGCCCGCGACCGAGTCAACTAGTTCGATCCAGCCCGTCCCTAGCTATCCTCCCCCCAGCGACGTCCTAAGCCGAGGCCCGTACCCCACAGGGCGTACCCTTAGCCCTAGCTGGAGGCTTTAATATTTATATTAAGGCTACCACAGGCAAGCCTGGTTAAGCAGTCCACAACCTCATAGGTTGAACAGCGAGAAGCCACTCAAAAAAAAAAGCGACTAAGTCAGTCAATACTTCGGAAGCGATTTTCAAGTGCGATTAAAGTAATCAGTAGTGAAGTTGTGTTTTATAATTATCGAGTTTAAAGTTGTAATTAGTGTTTTTAAAGTGTCATTTTGGTTATTTAATCGGCTGTTCTTATTGTCACGAACCCCAAGCTTGTAACAATATTATATTTTGACACAAAGCAAAAAAAAAATATTGATTAAAAATTGGAATTCTCAATTCAGAAACCGGGGGCACTGATGTGAAATGGTAAACTTTGCAATACAGTTTTAGTGCCTGGAACGGCTACCATTGAGCTGTATGTTTACAATCGTGTATACAGCACACACGATTGTAAACATACAGCCGTCCTTCTTCTCTATGCAATCAGAAACAATCATGGCGACACCTTATGACAATGACCTAGATGTTTTCCATGATAGACAGGTACTCGGTTCATGACCTTCTCCATCAACGTGTTGCATTCGTTCCGTGAACTATCATTAAGGTAGCTACGAGCAATTACTATAAGTACCTGGAAGACCGAGCTTTGCTCGATTTTTTTTTTTGGTAATCGTTTTCATAAATGAAATCTAGCTATAGTAGGCGCCAGATAAATGTGGAATAAAGTATATTGACCTTTCCCTAATAACTGTTCATAGGTACCTGAACAATTAAATATGAATCGTTTTTCATTATTAGACAATGTTAAGGATCACGAGAGATGATGATTCGGGACAGCTTTGTGTCATTAATTCCGTTTTTCAAATTAAAAATGTCAATAATTGTAGGTGGGTCAATGACCGTTATTCCACGATTATCTGGCGCCTACTATAGATCGATTTATCGCCCCCGAAACCCCCTACATACTAAATTTCATGAAAATCATTGGAGCCGTTCCGAGATTCAGACTACATATATACAAGAATTGCTCGTTTAAAAGTATTAGATAGATAGATAGATATATTTATAATTAGCGGCCGATCTCAATAATATGCCAAACGTACCTAACTATCCTCAAGGTACATTATTAGAGATAGAGTTGGTGGTTCTAATCGAAGACATGATTAGAAGGTTAGGTTCGCGTAGCAAACTTAGCTTTAAAAATAATAAACTACCAACTCCCCACTAAATTGGGTTCGGCCACCAGTCAATCCGGATGCAGCAGAATATCAGTTTTTTACATGTGTGAATGCGAATGCGTGTGAGTGAATGCCAAACTGATCTTCACACCCTGGTTGCCGTGTAACACGGTTTTCTGGATTCTGACATTCCGTAACAACTGTCAAAGATCTACTAATGACAGCTAAGACCAGAGAGTTAACGTGCTTTCCAAGTCTAGAAGGCTCTGTGCTTACCGTTAAACGGGGTGGTTAGAAATGCGGGGGTGAATAAATACGAAACTTTGATTGGAATTTTCACGTTATTTAGAACTCGTTGAATTTTAGCAATGATGTCTTAATTCACAATTCTGATACGGGGTTGATACCTGTTCAATTGATGAACAATTCAGTCATTACTATTTTCATATTTTAGCCGATAGATGTCTAAAATAAGATATAGGCCTGCTTTAAACAATTTCAAATTTATACATCTAGTTAATACCACACCCCCACTTACAAGAAATAAAAAAGATATACCAAATTCAATCCTTGTATCCAATTTTCGTACTTTAAAAGCATTCAAATTCGACAAAAAAGAGAAATAAGTGATTTGAACAGCTTGAGGCTATGATGCGAATACAAAAGCTTCTAAGGAATACGAGAATTGTCCCTTCTGAAGTAGTTTAATAAGATTATTACAAAATACTCACACGCAGACATCTTGGAGCTCCTCATTTTCACTTCGATATTCAACAGCGTCCTCTCACAAAGTACTGAGATATTGAATCTATGACATCGGTAGGGTCGTCACGAGATCATCTATCACACTGTTATCGAAGGATTTACTTCGACACTATCTGAAAGATAACTGGTCCTTCGTTTTGTTTCAGTTCCGCGGCAACGTGTATTAGTAATAGGGCTTAAGGTGCGGTTCCATTGAGGAGTTTTAGGTAGTGTATTATTTAGAATGTTTTTGTCTCGTTGTTTGAACTTGTCAATTTTATTAGCATTTCATTTTAGATTGTGCAAAAGTGCATTGCAGTGAATTTACGAACTATAATATCAAGTCAGAATCAAATCTTCTTAAGCCCTAGAACACAAAGGATATTTGGAGGAACGCGCTGGATGGATTTAAGTCAGTAAGAGTCTGACAATCAGCCCAGGGCTACGGAATTTGTTCGAAAGACTCACCTCGGCCCTAGAACGTAAAGGGCTTTAGAAGGAACACGGATGGGTTTTAGTCAGTAAGAGTCTCACACTCCCTTCTGCTGCGCCCAGAGCAGAAGAAGTCATTTGATGATTTCCCATCATTAAAGAAAAAAAAACAAAAAAAAGCCTGTGGGCGAAAACCGTAAAAAGATTTTCTGATAATCCAGTAGTGGACTAGATACGAGTCTATTGATTGATGAATTATATTGTAAAACTAATAAATAATAGGACTGCTTGCTAAGTTCATAAAGAAACTCCTGGGATGATAATATTTTCAGGAGGATCTCCTTGGCTGCAGGTTTCTGGTAGACAAGGTAGATCTTTGGAAGCGTCTGGCAATAAGTAAAAGAGAATTTGAATAAGGAATATGAAAATATGTTTTGTTTTTATATGGGACTCCTGTACCAGCGCTCATCGAACGCAGATGCCGAATATGTTAAATCTCGAACGTGGTTTTATTTTATAATAATAATAGTAAGTAGCACTAGCGTGAGTCCGCTGTGTTACAATATAAAATATTCTGCATCCTTCACAAAGTTCAATTCATCACTAACCCAAAATTGGTTCAACGGTTTACGCGTGAAAACATCACAAACAAGAAGACAGAGATACTTTCACATTTTATTGTTAGAATTTGCATCAAGCTGAATGAATATAGGTGGACAAGTTGTAGGAACCATGAAAAGACGAAGATGAGGTGAAAGGATTTTTGAAATGAGTTTGTTTGTTTGAAGGCGCTAATCTCTGGAAGTACCAGTCGAATTAGGAAAATTATTTTTGTGAATGATAGCCACATTCATGAGGAAGGCTATAGGCTAAATGGGAACGGGAAGATACGGGATATGCGCGTACAATCTCGGGCAAGAGCTCGTAATAAATGCGCGATGGAATGAAGAAGGTTGACAATATTTTTCAAAAGAGGGAGAAGAAAAGCTTCGAAATATATATATATAAATACGAAGTTGACAGCACCACACCTTAATAAGTTGTCTTCAAGTAAGCGATGTCCATCACCTGTACCGTACGCTGCATTTCCCATTAATGTTTCAAACAATCGATATTGCCCACTCGCCTACTGATTGCTTTTGTCTGCCCAGTCTAAGAATAGGGAAAGGCGTGTTTTCTCAGGCTAAAACAATGTTAACCAAGTATTTTCTAAGATCGTATAAATTTTGGTACAATAAAAGAAGACTATGGGACAAATTTCAAGGACTCCAGGAATATTTTCTTTTTAAATTATATGTTACTAAAAATTAAAACCATGTCACAATTCTAATTCAGAGTTTTAAAATACACATTCATTGCGCGCAAAAAAAATACTTGAATCTTTGATTCCCATGTTTATTTTACAAGATTTAAGTAATTACAACACAAACTTCAGGAATATATAAAAACATTGTTCATAAAGTAGGACACATTTTTTGACAGTTAAGAGTATCCTTAATTCCATTAACAGCAACATGGGATAAAGGATACACTTACCAATCAACCTTGAACCTAAAGCATTAGCGTTAAAGTTGAAAATCATTTAAAGAAATTTGACAGATTGTTGTAGCTTGATGTGCTGGCATCTGTACCTACTAATAAAAATATCACCACGATATTTGTTATCATGTCAATAATGACCAGCTATGTGCTGTTTCCCGGGGGAGCTCCCTTAAAGGTTTCCCAAGGGTTGCAAGGCTGGAAGTTGATCTCAAAAGTGGAACTGACAACTGGAACTAGTATAGGCCCTATTTAAAAAGATATACTCTCCTGTCGTTTAGTGGTTGTGGCAAACGTATGTTCATTTTCGTTTCAGCATTTTCAGTTATGAAAGCTTGGGCAGCCTCCCATGTTTCCTGTAAAAGATAAAACTTTAATTATTATAACAGNGTTGTAGGAACCATGAAAAGACGAAGATGAGGTGAAAGGATTTTTGAAATGAGTTTGTTTGTTTGAAGGCGCTAATCTCTGGAAGTACCAGTCGAATTAGGAAAATTATTTTTGTGAATGATAGCCACATTCATGAGGAAGGCTATAGGCTAAATGGGAACGGGAAGATACGGGATATGCGCGTACAATCTCGGGCAAGAGCTCGTAATAAATGCGCGATGGAATGAAGAAGGTTGACAATATTTTTCAAAAGAGGGAGAAGAAAAGCTTCGAAATATATATATATAAATACGAAGTTGACAGCACCACACCTTAATAAGTTGTCTTCAAGTAAGCGATGTCCATCACCTGTACCGTACGCTGCATTTCCCATTAATGTTTCAAACAATCGATATTGCCCACTCGCCTACTGATTGCTTTTGTCTGCCCAGTCTAAGAATAGGGAAAGGCGTGTTTTCTCAGGCTAAAACAATGTTAACCAAGTATTTTCTAAGATCGTATAAATTTTGGTACAATAAAAGAAGACTATGGGACAAATTTCAAGGACTCCAGGAATATTTTCTTTTTAAATTATATGTTACTAAAAATTAAAACCATGTCACAATTCTAATTCAGAGTTTTAAAATACACATTCATTGCGCGCAAAAAAAAAAACTTGAATCTTTGATTCCCATGTTTATTTTACAAGATTTAAGTAATTACAACACAAACTTCAGGAATGTATAAAAACATTGTTCATAAAGTAGGACACATTTTTTGACAGTTAAGAGTATCCTTAATTCCATTAACAGCAACATGGGATAAAGGATACACTTACCAATCAACCTTGAACCTAAAGCATTAGCGTTAAAGTTGAAAATCATTTAAAGAAATTTGACAGATTGTTGTAGCTTGATGTGCTGGCATCTGTACCTACTAATAAAAATATCACCACGATATTTTGTTATCATGTCAATAATGACCAGCTATGTGCTGTTTCCCGGGGGAGCTCCCTTAAAGGTTTCCCAAGGGTTGCAAGGCTGGAAGTTGATCTCAAAAGTGGAACTGACAACTGGAACTAGTATAGGCCCTATTTAAAAAGATATACTCTCCTGTCGTTTAGTGGTTGTGGCAAACGTATGTTCATTTTCGTTTCAGCATTTTCAGTTATGAAAGCTTGGGCAGCCTCCCATGTTTCCTGTAAAAGATAAAACTTTAATTATTATAACAGGTGTGTAAATATATATTATAATATATAACAGATATTAGAAATATAAGGTAATAATATTTATTATATACTTATAAATATAAGGTATGAATATTATATAAATTAAGTATTAATATTTAATTAATATAAGATATTATAAATATAATGGTTTTGGAAAATTGTTGTAATTTGAAATTTTATTGGAGACGTAAAAAACTAGAATTCAGGCAAAAATTTTTTTTCACGATGCAAAAACTAGACCCAATTCCAGATTGAGGAATTTGACTGAAAATTTCGTTTTTTAAAACTTGCCGATGAAAATGAAAGATGGCCGATCTGATGATAAAGACTTGTGGTGCAGTGGTGGTTGCGACCAAAAGAACTACTGCGGTCTTAAGGCTCATTTACACGAGGACGATCCGCGTTTTTTGGCGAATCGTCTTTTTCATGATTCGTTTCGTTTTTTTGACGGCGGCAATGCTTTTCGAATGCCCGTGTTCACACGCATCACAAATCGTAAAAAATGACGCAAACGTCTTAAAATCAGGTATCGTCTTTTAAAAATTACGTTTGTTCAAAACCGGGCCCGCCTGGGCCCGCATACTTCAGTAGTAGTAGGTAGGTAGTTCATACAAGACTGAACTCTCAATCACGAAACTTGTGAATAACAATTCTGATATTTTGACTAATCGAGAAAAAACGCGACGTACGCAATGTGAACGGCCATCCGTCATGACTGTCTATTTTTGTGACGATTCGTCAATGATGGATCCCGTGTGAATGCGGCCTTAGGTGGAGTGAGCTTGAAGTGAAATGTCATTCCACCTTGATTGGGTGGATTGACAGCTCACTTCTTGTTCACTTTACCTACATTTTCACGGTGAGATTATTAGAGAACAGCGCTACTGGACCACAAAGATGAAATGTTTCCTCTTTTCAGGGTTTCCCGCAATAATTCTTATCTCTCTTTACTATCAACGTGCCACAGCATGTTCGTCATCAAAACTTATCAATTATCTTTTATCATTGTGTTGATCAAGACGAAGGACATTTTTTAGTAAACAATAAAGATAATAATATTTCATCTTTGGGCCATAAATGAAACAGTTATCTTTCAAAAAAAAAGTATTTTTTCTAACGTCATAATTTGCACAACAAATAAAAAATACACTTAAACTTAATATTAATACAAGGTTGTGCATACATTAACAGACCTTTTTGTGAAAAGGGATTTTACAAAATATTTATGTCAAAGCTTCAAAACAAAAATATATGTGCAGTACTTTTCAAGTTCTGAATCAGTAAATCTCTTTTATATCGTCGCACGCAATTTGCATGACACTAGCCGCCACACTGCATAAATCATGGTTAACACCATAGACCACAGTCAGAGTAAATTTGATTTTTATGTATATTTTTTACGATGGGAAATCATCAGATGACTCCTTCCGCTCTGGGCGGAGCGGAAGGAGTCATCTGAAGACTCATTCAGACTCATACTGACTTAAACCCAACCATGTTCCTCCTAATGCCCTTTGCGTTCCAGGGCCGCGGTGATTCTTTCTGTGCTCAATACTAGTCAGACAAAATTTGATATGAGTCAATTGACACAAAAAGAAAAAGGTTTCGAACAAATTGTTTTTTTATGTACAGTGCGTGTTTTACATATTTATGTGCTTAATAAATTTCATGCTTTCATTTTTGACGTGACAGCGTGTAATAAAATCGATGAACGCCGGCTGCACGCACGAAAAAGGATGACTCATTGTAACGTTACGCTCATTGTAACGTTACGATCATTTCATCAATATTTTGTTTTGACGTTGCCACGTTAAACTATCGTCCGTAAACCGACTTTACAGACAACCAATTTTTTCTTTTTCTTTTTTTTGGCGGGACGCCTGGCGGCAATACACGCAAACCATGCGTGTCAGGTGTGACAGTTTACTCCTGCCGCTGTTGTTTACAAACTTTCCGTTTAGTCCTAATGCTCCAAAACAAATAAACCGATTTTGGTACGCATAGGCATGATACGTAATTAATTTATTATTACTATTTATTTAATTCTTTTTCGAAGAAGAGTTAAAAGGGAAACAGAGAGCAATTTTCAGTTTTCCATAAAAAGCAAAGAATAAGCCAATATAATCGCTTCATTTACTTCGCTTAGCGCAAGTGATTCTATTGATTTTTAACAAACACATTCCTTGCTACGCATCTTCGCACATCTCTAGTGAAAACGCAGCTTCACTCTCTCTTTTCGCTCCTTTTTAGCTGTGCTATGGTTTTTCCTGCTGTCAAAGCAAAGGCACAGAGGGCAGGAATGTAAGTTCCACATCACCATCGTTGCGATCAGGATGGCTAACTTGTAGACATTGTTGGCCCGAGTCTCAAACCCGACTTTAGGTCATATCAGCCAAGGCTTGTGCTCAGTACACGCAAGAATGTTTTTAGTAAAAATTTCTCTAATCACTGCTGGTGCGATGGTACGGTGATTCCATGTTCTATGGTTAACAATGACAGCTCAATTTCATAAACTATGGGACTTAAAAAAAGTAAAGTCGTAAACAGTAAATTTGTTTTAAAAATTGTAGTTTGTTCATGTTGTTGTTTTAATCAGAATTTCTCTTTTTAAGATAAGACATATTTTATAATTGCAATTAAAATTAAGAAGAGTTGATTTATAGAAAACCTTTTGAACGTTGTAGGTAAAAACAGCAGAAACTTAGCTTAGAATTGAAAAAGATAACTTAGAAGTGGCTATATACTGTAGTGACTCATGGACTATGATAGGTATTGTAAGGGCGACCATAGGTTGGAATAGCTTAAAATGCACAAGAAATACAAGTTATCCAAAAGATCTCATACGGCTGCCGCTGGGACAATGATTTCTGAACGACCTTGAAACTGATCACAGAGAATGTTCAAAAATGATATCAACACGAATTGTTCAATAAAATATTAAGCAGATTATTATTATAATAATCCGTAATAATATTATGGACACGTGATCGAATAAAAAGGGAAGTGTGATAGATGTTGCTTAAAATGATATAACTGCCGATTTTTTAGGGTTCCTTACCTCAAAAGGTAAAAACGAAATTCTTATTGGATTACTTCGTTGTCCGTCTGTCAGTCTGTGACGACTCTTTTTCTCAGGAACTCATGGCGGTATCATGTTGAAATTAATATCAAATGGGCAGGTCAATGCTCTAAAATTAAGCTTCTAAGTCAACACACTAAAAAGATACTATTTATGCATAATTTTGGGACATATTTTTATTTGGTACTTACAAGCAAATCAAAACCTATGGGGTACTTCCCGTTGAAATTCATGAAATTTGGCATGAAGCAAGGTGTACAGCAAAAATAATGGAAAAAGTCTCAAAATTTAGAATTTGTAACTACAATATATTTATTTCATATTTTTTTTTTTTTGGAATTAAAAGCTTATAGAAGAAATTACCGTGACTTACATAATTATGGGAGAACATTTTTTCATCTACAAAGTTAAGTTTGTTCTTCAATCGTACTTATTGTTTCAGCAGAGCAATGGGAGTGTTTTTATAGTTTTTATGAGTATGTTAAGTTTACTTGGTAAAAATCGAGAAACGATTCCCGTGATAGACGAACTAAACTATATAAAAACGAGTTTGTATGGAACCCCCAGTGCGTCGGTCAGTCAGACTCGCACTTGTCCGGTTTTATAGGTAGGCTAAAATAAAGCGTGACAGGCTCACGTTTGACCAACTTAACAAAGATATGTGTGTCAAACGATGATGTGTTGATGATGGAGCGTGCCTGCCTATAAATTACCATTCCACTCTGTGATACTCTTTATCTATGTAAAATATATATTTGGTAGACTTATTTGAATTCCAAGTTCCAAACGTCGAGATTCGAATACAAACTGAAAATTTTAGAGATCGGTAAACGAATTACGGAATTCGAATGAAGTTGAAAATGCAGAAAACCTGGTATGGCACAATTATGACAGGTTGAGTAAATCAGTAACTGAGTGGCGTCCAAGGATTGGAAGAAATAGTGTGAATGAACAACACAGGCACAAGCTGTGAATGATAATGATAACACGTTTTACCCAAAGGTCAAACAAAATCAAAACAAAAATACACCAATATAGAATGACAAAAACGAAGGTCAAGCAGATTCAAAACAAAAA
>NDFZ01000321.1:0-10712 GCA_002192655.3 Mamestra configurata | reverse complement strand
TGGCTGTTGGAAAATCAGCATAAAAGTCGCTGGTTGTTCCTACGGGTAATATAATTTTAATTTAGCGCGAGTTACAGAACATTGGTAAGCAGCTCTCTATACACATCCTAAATGGTACAGACGGCTCCCAGTCATACCACATCCAGCCGAAAATCAGTATTTTACACGAAGCAACTGCCTATCTGACTTCCACGACCCAGTAACTGAGTAACACGGTACCTCTTGGCCAGACTGGTGTCAGATTTTTAGAGTTGTGACAATCCTTAGTTTGCCAAAAATTAACAAATGACAGCCGAGACCAACAGCTTAACGTGCTTTTTACGGCACGACGAAGTTTCAATATTAAATGGTTGGTCACCCATCCACAGACCGACCTCGGCAAGTGTTACTTAACCTAAAGGATCGACCCGTGTGGCTGCCACGAGCTCCTCATACATTACCTACCTACTACAATATTGATAAACCATGATGCCTTATTAATTATTCAACTGTTAAGTGGCAGCAGGTGGCCGTGCGTCCGTTTTCTTACATTTTTCTCCATAAAAGATATTATCTTTTTATACCCTCTTTATTCCAGACGGTATAACTTTCTTTTAAGTTCTCACAATATTGCCACAGTGCAATTAAGCTCAGTATTCTAGGTTCAGTGAAAGGTTTTCTCATGAAATAAAATTAATACAAAAACGAAGGTATTTAAATAATAGGATTAAACTAACACCTCGTGTGAATTAAGTGACAGGCTGAACAGATTTGGGTGAAATTTGTAACACAGATAGGCAAAAAATTAATTTAAGGGAAACTGTTAAGGCTGGTAGCATTCAAAGGAAAAGTAATTAATTTTCTAGCAGATAAGGCTTATTATAATTTGAATGAGTTTTTGGATGAGAAGTTCTGATTACATGTTGTTTTTTTTTTGTTTTTTTTTATAAATTTGACTCAGTGACATTATAAATTATTGTATTTAACATTTGCATGCCATTGTTTAAGGCAGACGTGATGATCTGTTTTTTAGAATTACTTTAACATCTATTGCATGTTGACACTTTTGTTGTATGTATTGTACCGATGTTTGTGCAAATAAATCATTGATTGATTGATTGAAGTCTCCGCTGTCCGTCCTGTACTGTCTGTCAACGGGCAGTATCTCATGAAGCGTAATAGGAATACAGTTGAAATTTTCACAGTGTGAGTGTGTATTGCCTATTGCCAATAAAACAAAAAATAATACACATTAAAGTAAATTAAAGTTGTCCCCCATACAAGAAGCGTAATTTTCCGGTTTATTTATTAGAAACTTTACTAGTAAAAACATTGTACAAAGGCGGACTCAATAAGGTGGTGCAGGGAAAACATGCCAGGTGCGACTTAAAGGAAGACAAACAGAGAAAAATATAAAATAGAATATAATAGAATACTCTTTGTTATGTACACCATATAAGTTACAGAAAATACAGATGACGAAAACATTACACAGTGTGACACAATGGGCGGCCTTATCGCTAAAAGCGATATTTTCAAGACATCCTTTGGATGGATTTTAGAGGAAGGAAATACTGTACTGACTGTATCAAATATTAACACTAGCTTTTGCCCGCGACTTCGTCCGCGTGGAATAGTTACTTTGGGCAGCCATGTTTATTTTTAAGTTACTATTTTTTCAAAAACGCTTGAACTTGCGTTTATTCATTTTTATAAAGTGCCTAAGTACAAAGGTTTATGTTTTAAGCTTCAATAATAACGGACTCCCATAAAAACTTTCAATCCCCTTTTCATCCCCTTAAAGGATGATTTCTGAGACAAAAACTGAAAAATCCTATGTCCTTTCCCGGGGCTCAAACTATCTCTATACCCAATTTCATCTAAATCGGTTCAGCGGTTTAAGCGTGAAGAGATAACAGACAGACACACTTTCGCATTTATAATATTAGAATGGATAGATAGATACATATATATATAGTCAAAATTGACAATACGTTTAACGGTATGGTTTATGGTACGGGCTCGCTCTTGGCCGTTTTTAACCGACTTCAAAAATAGGAGGGCGTTCTCAATTCGATTGATTTTTTTTTTCTTTAATTTATTATAGCTACGTGAAAAATTCTGACTTTCAACTCATTCAACACAAACTTTTAACTTTCCCTCGAAAGTCTCGATACACTTTCCCATGTACAGTCAACAAAGCTATTTGGTTTGCAGGTAGTTAACTTGCAACTATTTTTAAACAATGTTGTGAGTGTGCTGAGTAGACGACACTCGTAAGTCTATTATAAGCTTAAAAAGTTCTAATGCACACATTAGAAGTAAATATTGGCAGTGCAGCGGAAAAAATAATATTTTTGCTTGTATACCAAATAGCTTTGTTGACTGTACCTACGAGTACTTATGTGAAACTGAAACGGGTATCTCAACTTAATCCCGAGTTTGGCTGACTAAGCAAGATACAAGAATACTTGAAGCGCTTCTCATGCTTTCACTGAACCAATTACAAAGCGGGAAATAGGCTGAAAAATAAAGAAATTATGGAAACCAAGGAAGTATAAATACTGGACTATGGAGATTTTAATAAAAAAAAATGCTTATTCAATTTTTTTATGAATTTTATTGCCAGGCTCACGTTTGACATCTAGCGATGATGGTTGACGATGTAAACTATTCACTCTCGCCTTAAAGACTCGGTTATGGCTATAATAAAACATCGATTCCGGTAGGGATTTCCAGTCTTTGATGGTTAATTTTGGACATCTTTGCTAGAAAAAGTTTTCATAATATACTAAAGAAACAAAAACACTAAGGTCGACTTGCGCAAAATAAACAAATTATCTAATTAGCCTAGACCATAGACTAACTAACTTATTTATTGACAGACTTGTTTTGAACAGCGCTGTTTCATCGCCCCAGTTTACTATTTGGTTAGTCCCAGAGACAAACAAAATAAACAGTTAAGTTAATGATTTTTCTATCACTATAACTGCCCGTGCCATAGAATCTCAAAGTGCAAAATAATTGATTTATAAGTAATACCTATGAATAAAATCAATTTTACGTTGAATACGTATGAACCTACTTACAAATTAAAAATACACAACTTACTGTATATAAGGCCGTCGGCCCAAGCTTTCTTGTGTACGTGTGTAAGTGACTGAACTCCTCCTACACGGCTGGACCGATGTTGATGAAATTTTTTGTGTGTATTTAAGGGGATTCGAGAATAGTTTAGATTCACAATTGGATCCGGTAGGTGGCGCTGCAATCGATTTCTATAATTTTTCGTACAAAGCAAACGTTCGGACAGGACAACGTCTGTCGGGACCACTAGTACTCACATATAATTATACTAACACAACTCTATCCCACTCATTTAGTTACTGAGAAAATACGTGACAACTGCGGGTTCTAGGATCTTAGACCATTAGAAGTTATGTCAATTTGACATAACTGTTTTTGAAAAGCTAGTGATAAAACTAAAAATACAGTTATACCCAGTGCTACCTACTCACTACCTGTCAAGACCATTCTGCTTAGTAAAGTTAGCCTTGGACTAGACCGTAAGCCCAGTGCTAAGTGGAGCAGCGCAAGTGGGCCTAAGAGATTGATAGTTTTTATCATCATCCACAGCCAAACTTCGCCCACTGCTGAGCATAGGCCTCTCTTCTCTTGTACCAATCCCCACGTTCCTGGGCCAATCTCATCCAGGTTCTACCCGCGATGGCAACAATGTCGCCCGCCCATCTCGCTGCCGGCCAACCAACACTTCTTCTTCCAGTCCTCGGTCGCCACTCGGTCACTGCCTTACTCCACCTATCATCCCATAACATCCCATTTGATCTTTCGGAGCAGCGCAAGTGGGCCTAAGAGATTGATAGTTTTGGCACTTGGTTATTAAGGACATTGACCCGGCTAAGTTTTCCGATCGGTAAACATTGCCATACACCTTTAGCTATTTACCTTTATAAATAACTAGTGGTCCGCCCCGGCTTCGCCCGAATGTATATATTTTTTTTATTATTTTTTTCATAAGAATCTTCTCCTCACAAACACGTTCTTGAGTTTTGCGTTTAGCAACACATTTGGCGATTCATTTTATTAATATAGATACATTATTGGCGATTTAATAAGATAAATAGTCAAAACTGTACAAATCAAATCAAGTCATTTATTCAAATTAGGCTGAGTGCCAGCACTTTTTGAACGTCAAAGTTCTACATAAAGACAGTCCCCCAAAACGCCCGCCCGTCACCACTTCCTAGTGTTATAGCTGGGAAGAAGAAGTGGCGCAACTAACTCCCCAGCAACACAAAAATCAAGATCTTTCTTTAAACCAAGTCATGATGATTTTTTCCTCGTTTGTCACCGAAAACCCTCCATCTGCGCAGTGGCATATAACTTGAACATACAAAGAGGCATTAATTTCAAACTTCAATACATTTGAATACCAAACTTGTACCACGCAGCGTTTCTAACAGAAAAAGATTTCCCCATAAATTGCTAATCGGATTCAATATGTTTTGGCTTCAGGGTATGAATAAGACAAGCATTATACTGCTTCTGGATGAGAAATGGGCTCAAAGCGAGTACTCTAAACAGAGGCTTTTTGAACTCCTAACATACACCTTCTCTTTCGCCGTTTAGCTCACCAGTACTTAATTGATCATTGGAATAGTTTTAACAATTCCAATGATGATTTACCTTAGTTGTATAGCTGAAAGATTCCCATATCAAAGATGATAATATACTACTATAAATTTATGACTCAGCTATCATTGCCTGATGCCCCATTGATTGATGGCGCATTCATTATTGGGGTACCCCAAGTTGCGGCTGGACGCGCCACCATTGAGTATGTACCTTATTTACTGAATTTGGTTGTTTAACTTAAAACCCTAAGCCCTAAACTAGTGATCATAGTGAACACCAAATTTAAAAACATATGTACATATATAGAAGAATCAATATCACAATAATTCTCCTTAATAAAAGCCATTAATAGCCAACTCAGAAGTGAAAAACTATTCGCACGTGCTATTTTGGCGAGAAAAAGCGAGACCACGTATAAAAGAAAACGCTAACGTACAAAGGTATTTTAGCTCCAAGAAATCCGTTAGGAACTTAGGACAAAGACAAAACCTTAACTTATTTATACTTCAAGGTGCCTTCCCAACTGCTTACAAATCTTACGAAGATTATCAACGTAGAAAACTTCTTTTTTTGTAAGTTCATACAAAATTTGGTAATACATTTCGTTTGCGAGCTTTACGAGATTTCTTCCGTCTTTGCATGAATAAAAAGTTTGCGAAGATTTTTCCCTGCGAAAAAGAATTTAAGGAATTAGCCACAATGTAGAAAAAAAATATTTGTATCATAAGTGTTGTTCAAATTACGTCTGCTTTATTTCTACTCTCTTTAGAAGTTTTTGTTGTTTAATTGAATAGTAATGTCCTATAACACACACACAAACACAAACAGAAAGCACACACAGAAACACACACACACGCACACAAAAAAACAGTGTACAGAAAACTGTCGCGAAGTTTATCAGTAGTACAACGTAGCCTCACAGACTGACACATAGTGTTTTTATTTTGTAAAATGTTGCTAGGTCCGTGTCGGTTAATCGTGTATGAAAGAAAGAAAGAAAGAAAATTGCATTTATTGGCACAATAATAAAATAATTTAAAAAAACACCTTACAAATAGATAATATTAGAACTTAAGTACATATAGCAATATTGTGCCAAAAGGGCCTAAGCTCAGCATAATGTAAGGTAGCAACAGTATTAACCTAACGCTGTTTTTTAGCTGCAGCCCACGGGTACCATACTCTCGAACGCGCAGTAGACATATAAATAAAAATTAATTAAAAAGTAAAAAAAGTGAAGTGATAGGTTCGGAAGTGGTACTTGTAAAAATAATAAATACAATGTAAAATAAAATTGAAGATGAGAAGTGTAGAATGAGCTAGGTATAATACAGTAAAATAAATAGTAAATTAAAAAAAAAAACAAAACAATAATAAACATCAAAATTGATAAACTAGAAATTATAAAGTAATTCATGTCAGAAATACAAAAAAAAAATAAAAAAAAAATTATTGTATCTATGTACTATATATATTATAGACACTCAATTTTGTGAAATGAGGGTTTTTTTCACGCCACCAGTTGGCGCTACTTAAGCGAGAGGTCCTTTACTTTGAAAGCGTAACTTTGAAGTAAACATGAAGTTGACATCTATAAACGTTTTGACAGATGCCTAGACTTGACGCCTCAGTGCTGCCACCTGGTGTACCATGACAGAAAACCCGCATTGCAAGTTGTTAAAAAACTTACTACACGCGTTGCATTCAAACGTAAAAGCCAGTCCAGCGCATATTTTCATTAACAGCTACTTTTTAATAAAAGTTCCGATACTAACCTCACTTTTTTGACATTATTTGCAATATCTACCTACCGTCCTTTCCTTTGGAGTATCCATTCCAATAGGTTTCAATTTTACATCAATGTACAGTCCATAGAGCACCGAAACGTTTCTGTAGCCACTGCTCAAGCAAGATGATCAAGACTTTCCATAAAAACCAAACGTGTCAGTGAGAGTCACCGTCTGTTCAAGGGAATTGTCAGTCCGGTACTAAGGCTTAGGCGCCACCTCTACGAGCGAGTGAATCGCCGCGAGTCCACCGGTCGGGTAATCTGCACGAGAGTATTTAGTCAGTGTACGAGTATTGTCACGACTGATCGCTGCTTGACCGTAATGCTCAGTCCATCGTCGACTTTGTCGCTGTCATCTATGACCTAGACTAGAGTCAAGAGCAAACCCATACTAAATAATAATAAAAAATTACACGTCTCGAGACGTGACGGATTTCCGCATCTTTCCAAGAAAGCGGTGTGTTATTGACGTTTTACTCGTCGATTTGCCGCGAAAATATTGGCTTGTGGAGACACCTTCATAAAGTTATTATAGAAAGAAATGGCAGTACTTTAATATGACACTCGTGGAGGTAACGCCCAGCGCTCATTGCGGGGGCACGTTTTTCTTTTTAATACATTTTTATGTACGTATTTTCTATATTTTTTTTGTACCCGTGCTTTGCATACTGCTTGTGTTTTCTGTTCTTGTATTAGTTATATCTAATATAATTTTTATCTATCTATTTAATAGTAATGGCATTTCTAGTCGCTACCAATGTTCCGTGCTCTATGTTTCCTTGCAGTACCCATTTCAAAGTTCCAGTTTTAATACATTTATGTACAGTCGATCTCATGGCCGCTCTTTGAGCTAACTTTATTTTATTTTTGTTGAGCGCGATTGTACTTGTTTATTGCATTCTTTTTAATTAACTTTATTAGCTGTCAAAGAACGCTACTGCTTTAAACACGTTCATGAAAGTTGTGCTTTTTATGCTGGTTGTCGAACTGAAAATTAACGCTGTAAAACTGCATTATAGGTATAACGAGTACGTACTTCCGCATTTATAATGGTAGTATGGCATTTCGTTGATTTTTGTCAATCCAAGGGCCTGTTTCACGACCTCCTTTCATAGCCACTAATAAGTAAGTATAAGCATAAGTATTAGAGCTTGTTTCACCATCTTCTTCTTTTTAAAAAATTAAAAATTATGGGCAATCATCAAATGTCTTCTTTCGCTCTGGGTGGATCGGAAAGAAGTGTCAGACTCTTACTGCCCTGGAACGCAAAGAGCTAAAGCTCTGCCCAAGCCCAAGCCCATCCATGTTCCTTCTAAAGAAGGAACATGGATGGGCTTTGGGTTCCAGGGCCGCGGTGACTCTTTCGAACGAATTCCGCAACCCTGGCAGGCTCTGATCCTAGCAGGCCCCGTCTTCTATGCTGACATCTCTTTGAGGCGCGTGTGGAATACGACGCGCCATCGGCCCGAATCTGGTGGTGATCACACAGCAAGCCACCCAATGCTCGCCGTCCACAGGCCCGCGCCTACGGTGGCCGGGGATCGCCCTGCGACTCCCGACGCCCGGCACATAACAGGCCCCTACAATTAAAATATTGTAGATAACTTACTTAAATATTACGACCCATAATAACGAGAAACATTAAAACTAAGCACTCTAGTCTAAACTACGAAGGTCAACCTGTCAAAACTCATGAACAATGGCGGTCTAACCCTTTAGCCATACAAGTGACGTCAACCGGCTGCTAACTTAGTTGCTTAACACTGAACCACAACTTGATATATTGTCGTCACAACTTAACTGACAGGTTTACCGAAACTTGTGTTTTGCATGTGCTAAACATCGAGGTTATAAATGAGTTTGGTAACTCTTGTACACCACATTTTGTGACATTACTTAAGGACGCTATTTTATTTAAATCGACTACAAGACGTGTCGTTAAATACGTAATGCGTATTGAGAAACGAGCCTAGAAGCTCATCGACAATGATGTACTGGTTGATTCAAAGCTCCAAAGCCGTGAACATCGACGCCGAGTTGTATGCCTGTCGGTTTTGTATAGGTTATACTGCAGGGAGGGTGCGTCGGAATTGTACAAGTTAATTCCGTGTAGCCCACTCCATGATCGGACTACAAGACCGACCCATACACACAAAACATTTTGGCAATACTTTCATTGTGCGTACAGCTAAGGAGTGGAATTATCTACCGGTGTGTTTCCTGATGATACAACCTGGGGGTCTTTAACTCAAGAGTAAACAGGTTATATCTAGAAAATCGTGCTCCGTCTTCAACCAAATTATCGCTTTCCATGAGGTGAGATTGTGTTCAATCGCGATCCAATTAAAAACAAAAAAAAACATGCGGAGCAGTATTTGGGGACTGCCGATAGAAGTAAAAACTAAGCGAAAGCTAAAACGTTCGGTGACAATGACGCGAGTTCCATGACCCAAAGCGTTCGGTGACGATGACGCGAAATCCATGACCCAAAGCGTTCGGTGACGATGACGCGAGTTCCATGACCCAAAGCGTACGGTGACGATGACGCGAGTTCCATGACCCAAAGCGTTCGGTGATGATGACGCGAGTTCTATGACCCAAAGCGTTTGGTGATGATGACGCGAGTTCCATGATCCAAAGCTTTCGGTGACGATGACACGAGTTCCATGATTTTTGTTCACCAAAAAAATGCACAAAGCGCCTTAAGAAGTTCTCACTTCAAAAAGCTTGTGCTTGTGTAGGTAGATACTTTATTGTTTGAAAACAGAACCCCTGTTCAGTTGTTCAAAAATGTTGCTACTGTCCCAAGCTTCATGTTTACCTCCTGCCAGGGTTGCGGAATTGTTCGAAAGAGTTTTCATATAATAAACATAATACCTGCCCTTCAGTGGTGAACATTCAGAGGAGCTCGTGGCTATATAATAACAGTTGCTCTGATCGATATTCAAGGTTAAGCACGTTTGCTGAGGTCAGCCATGGAAAGCATGATATGCATTTTTGGAACCGGTTGTCATCAATATATATAACAGTCACACTCTTCAGTTACTGTGTGAGTGACTGACAGTCAACGCCAAGCCGAAACTACTGGTTGTAGAAAACTGAAATTTTGCATGTAGGTTCCTTAGGAAGTGTAAGGGAGCTCTATGAGAGGATTTCCCGAAATTTCAAGAAAAAACGGGATATACGCGTACAAAATCGCGGGCAAAAGCTAGTTTATTATATAGACCTTCGACAGTCGTCACGGGGTAGTCAGAAACCAGCCTTACCCAGGGTTATCGTATTACCCAATAACTGGATTGTAGAGGTAAAAAAGGCAGTCCATCCACGTAAAAAACCGGTAATCAGCCGCATCATTCTCTAAGATTATGCTGGTTTCTTCACAAGTTTTCCTTCACAGCAAGTAAATTCCACAAAGTTGGCCCAAATTATCTTCGTAATTACAAAACATCACTTAAAGTATCCAGGTTTTTTAAACTTCCTAAACTACTTAGGAACATTCCAAGCAAAGTCTGGGATATATCCGCTGCCATAGTAGCTACCTATCCCTATCAACGTTGAAAACTTTGTACCATTAAAACCGAAAACTTTTTGAGTTTCGATTCAATGTTTTAAAGGCGAAATTTTAATTTATTTATCCTTAACACAAAATATTTTTCTCACAATTCGAATGAGCTTTTACAAGTTATTTTTAAAGATATATTAAGGTTGTGTATTGGGCGTGTAAAGAAAGATATTTTATTTCGATACCTAATGTGTATTTGAGATGTATGATATTTTGTTAACTTTATTGGCATGGAATGGACCTTTGCTGGAAAAATATACATCGAAATATTTTTAAGAAAATGTTCTTAAATATTTCTGAATAAGCATGAAAAAGTTTACGTGTGAGTGAAATAAATGGAATTGGTGCTGCTAGCGGATAGCACAGCACGCCAGCATTAATGACATCATCCGTCGGGCTCTTATCACCGCCGTAGAACCAAATGGCTCGGTGCGAGACGATGGGAAGAGGCCAGATGGGATGACCATAAAACCTTGGAAGTTGAGTAGGCCTTTGGTGTGGGATGCAACATGTGTTGACTCCCTTGCACCATCTTTTTAGCACGGTGGCTTCTGCGGGTGCAGAAAATCTCAAACGGCGCAAATACGACAACCTTATTGGGAATTATGTATTTGAGCCGTTTGGGGTTGAAACACTAGGGACATGGGCTCCGACTGCTCAGAGTTTTTCATGAAGTCAGCATGCAGTGCGTCGACTCTTCACGTAACCAGAAGGCTGGCCTTTTCT
>NDFZ01000319.1:0-10709 GCA_002192655.3 Mamestra configurata | reverse complement strand
CCTCCGTCTAAAATAGCTTGTTTGATGAAGTCATTGGTCTCGGGCAGGTGGCTTATCAGGTCCTCTTTGGGTACATCTGCCACTGTAAATAGATATTAAGAAGCTTGTTATATTTTTTTTACCACCACTAGTCTTCAAAAGTGATCCAAATCCTATAAGCATGCTCATTGGATCGTAGACCTCATCTATCCCTTTCCATCAGGTGAGATTGAGTCAATCCAAGGTCTAATCAGTAATTTTTGAAACTGACAGTTCTGTAACTGTTCCAAATATTTATTCTTTGAAAACAATGTTCCGCATAGTATACTGAGAACTCTTGTGTAACTTACGCTTAACATAATGGAAGATGAGGTTGGCTCTCTCCAGAATACTCCTTGGCAGCGGCACCACATCTATTGTGAGGATGTGAGTGATCCGCAGCTTCTCCAGTGTCTTGAGGTCTCGAGCACAGGCCAAGTTTCCTGCAAAGTGGTAGACATTAAGGTTACATAACACATTGTGATAAAGCTTGCACTTGCACTAAAGCAAAGCTACCACTTGTTGTCACGAGGCCACCAGTTTCCTGTTTCTTTGCTACTCCTCGGCATAAAATATTATGTTTATGATTTGATTGATGGTGATGAATAGCAGAAGACAGAATTGTGTGAAACTAGGGGAAGCCTAAGCCCTGCAGTGGGACAAAATTGACTAGATAGATAAATTATGAAACAGCATTTTCCGCTGAAACATTTTACTTGCATACTATATTGCAATAGCAGACGATGGGGGATAAGATGGAAGTGAAATAAGCTTGTCTACAGAGCTTACTGACAACAATGTCACTTCCATTGCCAACATTTGTGGATGTATTGATTATTGAGCTAATATCTGTAATAGCTAGAGATTCTGTTTGTGGCAATATTTAATTACAGCTAGTTACTTGAAGTTAATTTAATGTAGTGGGATTTTATTAGAAACTAGTGGCCCGCCCCAACGTTTTTTTTTCTATTCTTATATAAATTCCTATAAAAAAACAAACAATAAAAAAAAAAATTACCGAAATTGGTCCAACCGTTCACGATTCATTTTTATAAAATGGATGTACTTAATAGATTAGAATAGAGGTCAGGTGTTCTGTTAAAAGCTAACCTAAGTATAATCTTTCGTCGATGAGGTCCACGCTGATGCCGAAGCAGTCATCCAGAAGATCATCTGTGTCATCAGCATCTTCTGCGTGGACCACTGCGGCCACGCTACGTTTAGCCATCTATGAACCAAACGGAGTGCTAAAAATCATAAAATTCGGTAAGCAAACTGTTGCTTCTAGTTTCCCTTCTCGACATTATCGTAGTCTAAATTAACACAGATTATGAGCCAATGCGTAATCTTTAAACATAAACACACCTTTGCTAAGAAAATCAATACTCTTGTAATCAATACATGTGAAAGTTGTGCAGAGATTTTACACCTATAAATTCAGCTTTTACGCAATTACTAAGATTCTAAGTAAGCGAAATTTCAACAACACTTATATAAATACAATTTACGTTACAAAAAACTTAATAAAATCATCCGGAAAACGTGGAATTATCAGAAAACACCCGCGAATTTTCTTATTTTGACATTTGATTTGACATTTACGTATTTGTATAGCGAAACGCGTTTAGTTATTGGTTGCCTCTATGTAACTTAAATGTTGAATTTTACAAATAATTATTATAAAGTTATGCAAACTTTAATAGTAGGTACACACAATAGTATATTTTTCATTCAAACACTTATCTAATTATTATATACTCTTAAAATATTACATACTAGCTACCTACCGCCCGCGGCTTCGCTCGCATGAAAATGTATAAAAAAGTAGCCTATGTGTTATTCCAGGAAAATATGCAATATACATGTGTGCCAAATTTCATCCAAATCCCTTCAGCCGTTTTTGTCTGATTGTTGCACAAACGTAGATATACTTTCACATGTATAAGTAATATTAGTAGGATTGATCAAGTTAGAAATTATGTAGGTACCTATTAAAATATTACGATAAGTAAGTAGGTACAGACACCAGTACTTCAAGCTACCCGAAACTGTCAAATTTTCCCAATCAACCTCAAACCTAATGCATCAGCGATAAAGTTGAAAATCTGACATATTGTTGAAGCTTGATATGCTGGCGTCTGTACATTTAAACAAACATATTATTGTACATCGATTAGATAGTTAGAATAGGTTGCAGCAAGGGCTATGTTATTGTTGCCGTCAAAGTTAATTTTAAAAGCAACAATGACCATTGAATTTTACCATCTGCAATAACTGACGTCTTATTTTCTCGAAATTAACGTATGTATTTTTTTGGCTCTTCAAGTTAGGTGTCAATGTGTCGAAATGCTTTTCAAAGTTAGGTACCTAGGTACTAATNAAGGGCTATGTTATTGTTGCCGTCAAAGTTAATTTTAAAAGCAACAATGACCATTGAATTTTACCCTCTGCAATAACTGACGTCTTATTTTCTCAAAATTAACGTATGTATTTTTTTGGCTCTTCAAGTTAGGTGTCAATGTGTCGAAATGCTTTCAAAGTTAGGTACCTAGGTACTAATTACCTACTGGTTACTAATTACAAGGAAAATATGGAGAATTCAGGAGAATTTGCAGTTTTCTTTTTTCTTAGATTCCCAAAGTAGGTAAGTATTTCACAAAGTACCTATACGGTATAGACATTTCGTATTCGTTTTTCACAAAAAAACACAATATTTTATTTGGTACAACTTTTACAGTTGTAACAAATAAAATGAAGCAGATGACAAAATCTCCGGCTCACCGCATCATTCGCAGTAGACGAAAACGAAGAAGGTGGTATTAGTTTACCTACTCTTATCGCCTACATACTTACACACTAAGTAATAGCCCAAAATATACAGATTGGAAGAAGCTTTGCAGGGCGAGGCCGGTCAATAGATTTCCAAGCACTTATAAAGTCAGATTTAAACTGACTATTCAAAAATTTCAGTATAATACACGTTGCACTTGTGAGTTGTGACCCTTATACACTATGGTGTATTTCTACATATTCGTGAGACTTATACTGAAGCGTGTAACGAAACCATAGCGCGATTCAGCCGGTGAGCGCGCGGCTGGACAGTGCCATCTATTGAGCGTAACTACCTACTGATGGGAAGTGCGAAAAAGGGAAATGGGAAAAAAAAACACTCAGTAACACCCTATGTCACTGAAAGTTAATAAAATAAATAAAAATAGGTAACAGACAAAACATAGTGTAAATTATGTACAAAGGTTCCTTCTTTGTAGAGGCAGTAGCTCAATGTAAAATACTGATATTCTGCAGTCCCTGATGTGGGCTGAAAGACGATCGCAACATAAGTAGTTGGGACAAATCTAAGCTGATTGTTTGGTTCCTTGTTGAATGAAACTATGATAAACACAAATATTCTTTGATGTTCAGCCTGTTCTGTCCCAGGGCAGTGAAAAGGCCTCCCTTTCTTTTCATTCCTCCCAGTTTTGGGCAAGCGTGGACCAACATGCTCCTGCATGTAAATATAACTATAGTAGATTGTTATACAATGGTCGAAAGGAATCAATTCCCATACGACGTATTTTACACTCGGAGTAGGAATTGATGACTTTCACCCGTGCGTGTTAAATACTCTACTTTTCATTTAGAATAAGTGTAAGGAAAGTGAAAAATAGTACAAGTAGATAAGTAAGCTTACAGAGTTAGTATCCCGCCAGGTTGTATAGTCCTTTTAGAATTTAAAAATTCTGGTAGGTACCTACCTAGTGTTTTTTATTTGGAAGTCGGTAGTCTTTTTTGTAAAAAATTTTTTTTCGTAGCTCTACCTGATCAAATTTACTTGCCCTAGGGAGGGAAGCAGCGTTTTCTACCCGCTACTCGGATCAAACTAACACTAGGTACTTTCCACGCATGAGAAATTAAATACTTGTTTATGATAGGTACTAGTGCGGTAAGATGGTTTTTAAAAACGAGTAGACGAATGTGAAGGTGTTTAAATGAGAGAACTTATTTGACCGCACGTTCCATTATATTATGGTGCGCAATTTTTAACTTTCGAACAATGTGTACAGGCTTCGTAAATGCATTTTTTGAGCAAATGTGTTGAAATATAAATTACTAAACACTTCGTAATACCTACACAAAGCGTTAAATAAAACCACAACATTGTAAGGCTATTGGCCCACGAAGCACCTTTCCGCTTGTCGCTCCACTCTTCCACTATATTTTTGGGGTGGTTTGGGATCTACCTCCTACTGATCCAGCCCGGGTAACGGCACCACAAGTATATTTCTTTTATAGAAAAAAAAAATATATATAAGTAAGTATGTCTGGCTCGTGTTTGACCACTATCTCACCTGATGGCAAGCGATGATGTGGTTGACGATGCAGCAGTCTTGCCTGGGGTTACACTTTATTTTCTCGAAATCTGTTTTTTCCACAGCTATAGCCATGCCACTACAAAGCTTCTAAGATGATGCTGCTGAAGAATATTATTTTTATTATTAGCCATAATGGTGTGGCTTACCGTAAACACTTAGGTAGGTTAAATATCTTACGTGGGATAGGTACCTGCTGCCTCTGGTATGCAGGTGATAAATGAAGAAAGTTGACTGCTTCAACATATGTAGAAGGATACTTAACGTTTGTATTAATTATTCAAGCCAAAAAGACCACTAAGCTGTTACACTTTTACGTATGTAAATGGGTAGGTAAACAGTAAACAAGTATCCGTGGTTGAAGATATAAATGTTAGAAAGTTGTCCAAACAATCGTGCCCAAACCTACTGCTTGGTATTCATAAATAGTACCTATTCAGTAAAACTAAGTATACCATTTCTCTAAAATACGTACGTGATGTTTAGATAATGCCTTTAATGGAACCATAATGAAAAGAATATGCTATAAAAAGTTCTGATTTAGTCGAATGTCGCGTGCGCCTGGACTGTAGTGGCCTAGTTTTTAATTTTTTTTTTTATTTGCGTTGAGTTTGCTCTTGACTCTAGTCTAAGTCGTAGATGACAGAGACAAAGTTGACGATGGAGCGAGCTTACCCAGAAGAAGCATTTTCACTTTAATTTTGAAGAGATTAGGATTGTATGCGTTCGGAAACACAGACGCAGGCAGAGAGTTCCACTTCTTTGTTGTGCGCATTATAAAAGACGCTTGGAAACGTTTAGTGCGAATTGGTGGAATAGCAACAAGGTAGGGATGGTAATTTGCAGTGCGTTTAGATGAGGGGGCCGGCAGGATGAGGTCGTGGAGTTCCTGGACACACTCCCCGATGTACAATCTGTAGAAGACCGACAAGCAGGCAACCTTGCGGCGATGAGCTAAGCTGTGAATCTTGGTATCTCTTCTCNCGGCAGGATGAGGTCGTGGAGTTCCTGGACACACTCCCCGATGTACAATCTGTAGAAGACCGACATGCAACCTTGCGGCGATGAGCTAAGCTGTGAATCTTGGTATCCACGAGTTTTACGTCGCCAATGAGCCTCTTAGCTCTGCGTTCCACCGAGTCAAGCGCAGTAAGTTGGTATTTAGCTGAGCCATCCCAAAGGTGGCTGCAATACTCCATGCAGGATCGGACATGTGCTTTGTAAAGGACTATTGGCCGTGCCCAGGGTGCACCGGCCCGACAACTGCTCTTTCCCCCGAACGCATTCGTAAGGAACGAGCAGCCGTCCTGCCTACCAAGCCTGGAGCAAGGCCCGCGACCGAAAAGTTAGAGCAAGCAGGGTTCGCGCGAGGAAAAGAGCTTTTAATTCTGCCGCCAAGTTCTGCAAGCGAGTTCTACGTGGGGCACGTTCTGACCATGTCGAACGTATCGGGGCCAAACTAGCATCACACCCTCCGGGTAGTAAACAGTTCTGGTCCCTTGCGAAAGAGGTTGAAACGAATTTTTGTTGGCCCACTTTACCACCAATGCTGAAACCTGATGGGTCGCTGGCTCACTCTGCAAGTGAGAAAGCAAATTTAATTTATCTCTCTTTGCTAGCTATTCACGTCTGGACGCTGGCTCTAAACAACCACTAACTGTAACTCGTTGTGAGTCTTCGATGCCGGAGATCGCAGTTCACATAAAAGAGGTCCGAAGAGTATTGTGCAGTCTAGACGTGAACAAGGCCAGCGGCCCTGACGGCATTCCAGCGAGTGTATTGATACAGTGTGCGCCTAAACTGTCTCCTGTGTTGACAAGCTTCTTCCACCTCTCTCTTGAAAAAAGAACGGTGCCATAATCCTGGAAGCTTGGGAATGTACAACCTGTGCCAAAAAAGGGCGACCGTGCAGACCCTGCTCATTACCGACCGATCGCCATTACCTCCATTTTGTGCAAGGTTATGGAAAGGGTACTGAACTAAGTTGCTGACCTACCTTGAAGACAATGATCTCCTCAGTGACCGTCAATATGTCTTTCGCCGGGGACGGTCAACTGGCGATCTTCTTGTGTATGTTACGCACTGCTGGGGCGAAGCCATTGAGAAACACGGCGACGCACTTTCTGTATCGCTTGATATCTCGAAGGCCTTTGACAGGGTCTGACACGCAAGTCTACTCAGCAATAGTCCTGCTAATGGCATCCCAGCGGATTTTTGTAGCTAAATATCAGACTTCCTAAATGAATGATGCCGGAGTTCCTCAGGAGTCTTATCTCTCTGCAACTCTACTTCAGCCTGGTATTCTTGGGTACGCAGATGACAGTTCGGTTTCAGAGAGATACTTGTCCAGCGCAATAACCAGCAGGGAAGAGGTTCGTTCCTTGAGAGAGGTCATGGTAGAGCGGACAAATTTGACGTTCAGCCTTATCTCCAACTGGGCAGACAAGGCTAAAGGTCTGGTTGCTTTTAACTCCACCAAAACACAAGCGTGTCTTTTTACCGCAAAAAAGAGTAATTTCGAGCTAACTCCTACTTTTCGGGGTACATCTGTCCCTTTAACCGATCGGCTCGAGCTCCTAGGCATGGAGTCGACACCCATTTTTTTTTTTGATGTCGGGGGGAAATCTTCCACCCTGGGGCGGGTGGAGGGGTCTGTCAGACTCTTACTGACTTAAACCACCCCGGTGTTCCATCTCCCACCTACGCCGGGGATCGCGGGAACGTATGCGACTTCGGGAACGTATGCGACTTATGGAGTTGACACCCAGTCTCAACTTCAGCGCCAACATTGAGCACAAAGCCCAAACTGCGGCCAAAAAGCTAGGCATCCTAAATAGAGTGAAGCAGTGAGTGTGTGTCCAGGCGTGAAGTATCGACTTCACGCCTGGACAGTTTGGGTTTTAATTGTACCACTTTGCTGGCGTTATTAATATGTATGCCTACACCAAATTCCAACTTTCTAGCGCTAAGCGGCTTTGAGCAAAACCGCGGACAGACAGACAGACGGACATGGCGAAATTAAAGAGGTTCCTTGTTGACTACGAACCCTCAACACGCAAATGTATATAGGGTGTTGCACTCAGAAATTGCACGGTCTCGGCCCTCATATCGCACCTCTTAACTTCACCCAAGTTGACACCCAGAGGTCCATAGTCCAAACAGATTTCTCAAATATTGCGCACAGCTTTAGACTTTGGAACCATTGGACCCACTACCTTATGCAAGAAACCTTGTCATGGTTACCTAATATTAGCAACCAAAATTAGTATTTGACAAACTAGGTCAGTGTGTAATCATTTTTGCGGAAATCAGTTATATCGACGTCATTGGCTCAACAGAGGCATAAGTGAACAAATTGTAACTAAGTCCTTTACTTTTTTTAAAACGTTTAGTTTTACTTCAGACAGTCGCTACTTGTCACGATAATTCAGTTAGTGCTATAATCAAATGATTTCCGCAAAAATGATTACATGCTGACCTAGTTTGTCAAATACTAATTTTGGTTGCTAATATTAGGTAACCATGACAAGGTTTCTTGCATAAGGTAGTGGGTCAAATGGTTCCAAAGTCTAAAGCTGTGCGCAATATTTGAGAAATCTGATTGGACTATGGACCTCTGGGTGGTCAACTTGGGTGAAGTTAAGAGGTGCGATATGAGGGCCGAGACCGTGCAATTTCTGAGTGCAACACCCTATTATACATTCGCGTGTTGAGGGTTCCGTAGTCAACAAGGTATCTCTTTAATTTCGCCATATCCGTCTGTCTGTCCGCGGTTTTGCTCAGAGCCGCTTAGCACTAGAATGTTAGAATTTGGTATGGGTTTACACATTAACTGCGACATATACAAGACGCATAGCATTATCCCGAAGTTGAATTATAAATAATCTTGATTTAAGTATATGTAGGTAGTTATGGTATAATTGGTTGCGACATATACAAAGCTCCGTTCCCACACCGGAATCATGATGGTTTTAAGACGTCATAGTAGGACCCCTATTTTTCTTTTTTTTTTTAATATGGGAATTCATCAAATGACTTCTTCCGCTCTGGGTGGAGCGTGTTAGACTCTTACTGACAAAAATCCATCCGTGTTCCATCTAAAGCCCTTTGCGTTCCAGGGCCGCGGTAACTCTTTAGAACAAATTCCGCAACCCTGGCAGATAGTAGGACCTCTGTTTATTGAAGTTCTTAGAAGCAACTGCTTCAGTACCTACATGGTTTTCCCGTCGCACAACATTAATAAAAGTAACATGTTCTGTTGTAAGACTATCTAGGCTTTTAATGTCAGCACCTCCACTTTCACATGTCAACAGCCTTGGACTTGTGCTGTGTTACAAAACCAATACGGTATAATGACTGTGTTCATATCATAATTTCGTAAAGGCATATGAAACGAGGAAAACCCATCGAATTTACCTGTAGGAAACGAGTTTACGCATTATACAATCACTTTCATATAAACCTTGACGTCTCGACGAGCTTATATCCCGAATTTAATTTGTTTTAGCCCGCTTTATGGGGTGAATGTGCAAAAATCCTTCCTCAAGCCACGTTTCCACCTGTAACCAACTCACACTAAAGTTGTATTACATTGCGTGCTACCGTTACAAAGTTTTCAATCGCTCGACCGAGCCCCGCAATGTAACACAAGAAATTCTTGAAAAAAATGTCCATAGTTCTGGTCCCAATGGCTTAGCCCTAGCGTTACCTTCCAGTGAATTTATGAGAACTAGTGGACCAGCCAGTTTAGCCGAACATTAGGGTAAGAAGGCCGGACACCCTTAATTTTATTAGTATGAGTATAACGCGACCAATTTTTTTAAGAATACGGCTTTTTTGTCATTTACCATTACATTCACCCTTTAATTCTTATCAAACGACAAAAATGTAATTAATCAGTCTTCTTTATTATTCAATATTTATTATTCTATTAATTTCTATAATTGAAATAGTAGAAGTACGTGGTATCGATACAAGGTGAGGTGGACGGAGATCAACACATGAAAAATGTAAAAAAAAAACGCTCAAATTCAAAAAGCCGAAAAAATGCCAAAGACTGGCCAGACACACAACCAAAAAGCCCGACTGTGTCCAGCTTTATCCGTATGCCTGGCAACGCTACCTACAGCTAGGTTATATTAACATTAACATTTTTAGTTAATTTAAATGATAGGTATTTTCAAAAACCGGCCAAGTGTCAGTCAGACTCGCACACAAAGGATTCCGTACCATGAACCAAAACAATTTTGTAAGAGAGGTAATAGAAATACACATTCTGTGAAATTTTCACACTGTCTACCTATTACGGTGCATGAGATACAATCCGCTGACAGACAGGCGGACGGACAGATGAGGCTTAGTACTAGGGTTCCATTGGTTCCCCTCGGGTACAGAATCCTAAAACGAACACATAGAAATCAAATTACTTGATCAATAATACTGTCATAAAATTACTTCATTATTGTAATGAAATCATATAAATTGAGTCTGTTTTATTTTGCAAACGAATCATAAATAGTTAATAAAGGACTTGACACACATTCGTTGTGCCGACTCATTCTGGACGAGGACCACAGAAGGGTGTTACCAAATCTATCGATCGATTATAGAATAGATTAGCCGACGTCGATCGATAGTTTCTTATTCTTTCTTCGATCAGTCGCAGCTACCACACTAAAAAAAGCTACAATGGTCCAATAGTTAGTCGTTGACAGTGAGCTTAATGAGGTTGGTTGAAACCCGCCGTTTCAGTTGTATTGCGGCCGACTTTTACTAAATGTCCCAACTTTTATTTGCGAACATAGGTCAAATTTGCGACTATAGGTAATCAATTGTGCAATCATCATCATCATCATACCAGCCGAAAGACGTCCACTGCTAGACATAGGCCTCCCCCAAGGTGGCTTACCATAATCACTACGCTTTGCAGGCGGGTTGGTGATCGCAGTGTAGCTGTTGCAATGCACAGAAGCACAGAGAATGCGATATTCGAAACCAAAATGTATCTCATAACCTAATTGATGGATAAACCTTGACTTTTTCAAATTTTACAAATGAGGTACCAGTTTCGTAAAACAGCAACAAGTAGGTACTAATTAAAACGAGCCTGTTTCAAGCAAATTGAAATGCAAATGAAAGCCTTCTATTAATTCACTGGTGACTAATACATGAATTAATCGCTGAACCCGTAATTCTATAAAGTAAGTAGGTAGGTAACTATCGTAACAGTTCAAACTGCAATATACTGCAACTGCACGTCAAGAAAAGAAAAACAAAATGCTGCATTACATAAAACTGATTTCAGCTCAAGACAAAGGTATG
>NDFZ01000318.1:0-10708 GCA_002192655.3 Mamestra configurata | reverse complement strand
CTAAACAACCTATTAAAACAAAAAACAGCCAAGGTGTCGATATCCTTAGCTCTTGCAAAAGCAATCAAAGCATGTCAAAAGTATAACTATAAGTAATAAAGCATCCTCAATATGCAAATATCACAGCAGAACTAGTGCGCGCGAAGTTAATCGAGTGACGCTCAAGAGGGTGGTAGGAAACACAATTATTTTTATGGCAACACAATTTTCCTCGGCTCATTACATACATGCCGTGGTTATACGTACTGGCAACATTAACATGCTGGGTGGGGCCCTGTAATGCCCCGTGGGCACGCGAACCCGTTTCTGATTATTTCCCCAAAATTATATCGTATTTTCACACCAAAAGACCCTTAGCGTGTGCACGACCCAAGCTTATGATATTCGTGACCAGAGACAAAATGTTCAGAGTCACGGCTTCGGGAGAATCGACGCCATTTTGGTTTTTGTTCTTTTTTCAATCTTCCCGCCTCCGGTAGGTAATTATGGCAGTGTTGGCAGTGCGCGATTCTTCGCGTGAACTGTTAAATTGATTTTTGTGAAAATAAACGCGTTGAAACAAGCGTTGTTTAGCGATTATTGTAATGTTGGATACTTAGTGTAATAAGGTTTCTAAATGGGCTTGTTACACTTTATGCGCTCTAATTATAATGTTTTGATACAGTCTTCAGTTATGCAGCAATTTTTATATCCATTACGGTTTATTACTTTACGCATTTAAGGCGATGAATCCTTAAACCAGTGTTAACGATAATGCGACTTGCGATCTCAGTTATGTCCTAACTGACCTTACTAAATAAGCAGACATCATAAACATAAAGCCTAGTTCTAAAGTTCTTCTGACCTTGTAGACTAATGAAGATATCAGTCATGAAATAAATCCCTAAAACGACTCCAAAAATACTTCGTGACACGCATTAACTGCTCTGAAATCGCAGACTAGCTTATCGGGCCGTTCAAATCGCGTGGCGGACCAAAACGCGCATTAACTTACATAATCTACCAAAACGAGTTCAATAAAATGGCGAATTTACAGTAAAATGGCGGGAAAATCGAATAGGAGCAGTCGACAGACGGATCGGACGTTTTTAGGTTATCCCGGTAGGTTCGCTAGCGTAGACCGGGTAAATAGCTTGTTTCCCTAATATATAGTTTTGTTTTTCTCTAGTAAAAAGATTTTCTTCGGTCCTAAGGGGCTTGAATGAGGTCCATTTTGCCCTTTTTTTGTAGATTGTACTAATAAAAAGCTTGTAACAGATGCGTGGATTTTGCCAGTCATCGTGTTACGTAGAAATATTTTGTCGAAGTATATACTTAATACTAAGTTTTCGGGCGGTTTGAGCAGGTCATGATGGCGAAAGGAATGGAAAATGTAATCCCCAATATCTCGTACTTATCGTTTTCGTCGAATACATTATATTTTCATTTGCATTATCGATAAATCGCATTACTGCTTGCTGATACAAATCGAAATGTCGGATGACTTCAAATCTTTTTTTGTTTTGACGATATCTTTCGCTTTAAGTGCGGAGAAATGAAAGCAACATACAAGAACATTCATTTAAAAGTTGTAAAAAACATTTCTTCCATAAAAAACGTATTCGTCTCATAAAGATTACATAAACTCAACATAACTCAAACGAGGAACATGAACCGACGCTCAACAGCCAACATTAGTGTTGTCGTGTCCGGATTCCCGTGAAAAAATTTGTCCTCCTTGTTTATGGTCCGATTTAGATAAAGATATTAAGAGTTAAGTGCGCCACTGTATCAAATTTGCTCGCCGGTATATATTTTTTTATTTAGGCAAGTCACGCGAGCCGGTAACATGACCCAGGAATGCTGTTATCGCTCAGATTGCATTAAACAGATTTTTTTCAGCGGTTTTTTTGATGTACGTAACTTTTTACGATAAGTTTGAGTTATGCCGCTGATTTGACGTCTACTGACTAATGAAAGAGCGAGTTTTAATGTCGTTATGGATTAAAATTAACTCCGTGATTAATTGCTTCATGTCATTTAACATTAAGTCACGAGATTTTGGGTTTCACAGTCAAAGGATTACTTACTATAATTAATAGATGTTATCACATGTAAATACAATATTTAACTTGTCGGCTTTTGAGCGTTAATTGGTTAAAGCCAATACAAACAAATTATTTTATTTCACCAGCCGATATCGGCATCGAAATCAAATAAATCATGAAGTAACGCGATTTATACAAGGTAAACAGAAACACATTATTTGGTAATGTGAATATTAAAATGTGAAATGTCGCTACACGATTATAAACGTTCTGAATCGAGCGGGTACGTTTCAAAAGTGAATCATCCCTAGAGAGATGTTCGATGTTCGAATTCAAACGTTTTGGCGGGAACGCGGTGTCAAGATGGCCGCCGCAGGACGACAGCGCGCGATATCGCACCAATTCTTTTGTGCGAACTCCGCGGATATATCTTCTTGGATTCGTATTCCGATCCGATTTGAAAGGACAAGCTAATCTCGCTATCATTGTACAGAATTGTACTATAAATTCTGCTTTCTACATTTACACTTGGCTTTTTAAATTTTCTCCGCAACTCGAGGATTTTCTGCACTTTAAAAAGTTAGCCTTATTTTTAAATATCTGCGAAAACTAGAGTCTGTAAGAGAGCGTTTGCTAAGTTTAGATTTAATTTTAAGTTCGCAGAGCTTGGAGTTCTGGGGTGTCTGTTACGCTTTTAATTACCTAAGTGTTAGCTTAAAATATTTGGAAAACATAATCCCACACGAATACAACGCTTTCGTACATTAAAAATTCTGCCCTCGCTCGTCGTAATCCCGGCATTAATTTTTATAGATACTTAACTAATGACTGTAATTTTTAACTTTATAGATAGTAAGATTTTGTTAGATACCATAAAATATTTATAGCGAGAAATAAACGTTTACTTTTAATAAAAAAAAAACAAGTTAAAAATGCAATCCGATGTATAAATAACTATAAAAATAGGGTTGTTTTTAGTATAACGGTCGGTCACGCCCACGGAGTAATATAGTGGTCACCATTAAAACGTAACGAGTTCTTTCACTATAAATAACCTACAGCCATTATAATTATAGCGAACGAAATTCCTCTTATCACGCTCATATTTCACCAAAGAGTCTAGCATTAGGCATAAACACAAAATGCCGTGGCCTCAAAAAAAAAAGAAGTATTTTAGAGAACAACGCGGCAAACAAATTACTTTCTTTCACCTCGATTAAGTGATCATTACAGGAGCAAATATCATTTATAATGGCGTTGGGACAGCTACGGTGGGCTCGCGAAAAATAGAAGCGTAGGAAATTGCGTGTGCGGTTAAAAAGAATGGGTACCTTCGTACCTTCGTAAGCTGAGCGAAGTGGCGGGAACGACAACCGCCCTTTTGACGTGACATGTCGCCATCTTGGAAATCATCTTTTGTCAAGTGTAACGAAATGTCGATTGAGTCACGTATTTCCGTTTCCTTAAACAAATCTTGGCTGCGAATAAATTTTTCCTCGAAGATTTGATGTTTTCTGCGATTTCATCGATAAATAATAACCGTGTGTTTGTTGGTTTATTGTATATACGTGAATACGTACGTGACACATGTGAGGATATAATGATATTTTGTCAGCAACAAAACACTAGAGATATCCTTTTATTGAAATGTAATTCAATACAATGTTGCCAGAAACCGAACTGATAAATAAATCCTTCGNATCCTTTTATTGAAATGTAATTCAATACAATGTTGCCAGAAACCGAACTGATAAATAAATCCTTCGAATATTAACGACACTAACGAGAAAATTACCTTTTTCTCTTCAAAATATACCCAACGACAGAAATTTTGACTGTCCACAATTGTATTAGTCCCACAATAATTGGTCAATGTGGAATGATTGGCGAAATAAAAGAAGATTCGCTTTATACAACGTTTAACTGAGTTACGATTCGAAAACAGCGGAACCGGTGTTCCAGCACTAAATAGCGTAGAACCGGAACGAACCGATACGTAATCGAGTTTGCTGGGTATCGATTCGCGTTGAAGAAACTTTTACGGTTTTCGTGGCGGGAAGACAATTATTTGGGATTGTGTTTTAAACTGCTTTTGTTTATAAAAATAAAGTTACTTTTGATTGAGCAGTTAGGTTTATCAAGGCACAGTCTTACTATTGGCACTGTATACCCAATAACTGTATTGTCTTCTTTTCGTATTGATTAACTCATATTATATTTTATCCGACCAGTATTGAGGAACTTGTACAGCTCTTTCATTGGCCTTTCTTCAAATCTGGGATGGTGCAGGTGGTTGTGCACGATGGGCAATTAAGGAGGTGACGCATGTCCTGTGAAGGGGCTCCGCACTGGCACTGCGTTTGGGATGGGTGAAGAATGCCCCAATTGGCTAGATTATTTTTACAGCGGCCAGGTGGGGACCGCAGTCGGTTAAGTAATTTCCAGGCTAGCCACTGAAGCTCGCGTCCAGGTGGTAGACGCTCTGCCAGGGTAATGAAGTGTGGAGGGGAGGGTGTTGGCTTGTGAAGGCCAGATACACAGTCGCCCCAAGTCCCATTCTGCTTTGATTCGACTGAAATCCAACCTCACCGTAGTTGAGGAAAGGCTAGTAGAAAGGAATGGGTTAAATCGTACAGGTGGTACTAGGAGAGAAGCAGGGAAACTCCGGTAACAATAGAAAGTGGACTGTATTAAAATATAAGCAAAGTGAACAAACGGTCAATCAATCGCTGAACTTAAGGTTTTAAAGATATGAGTGTGCGCTTCGTAAGGAGGACGATGCAGTGTCGTGTGTGCCGGCCGGTACGCGCTCGCAGCTTCAGCGCCCCCTCCACGACCGCTGCTACCGCCCGCGGTCGACCGGCGCGTAGTGATGTTTCCAACACTAGTCAAATGATGAGTTATGTTGGTACTCGGGACTCAAACAGCACTAATTTGCAAAAATGTCAGTGATGATGCTGTTTTTTACAGTGTACATAGAAAATTAGTGAAATTAAAACTTAGAGAAAAGATTAACCTACTAGATTTTACAGCTGTACCCACCAGGTTGTACACGATATTAAATGATTGCGTTTAGTTAAATTTCGGGTTATCCTATCCTCTTCAAGGCTAAGAAAACCGCCCAGCAAAGCAAAACAACGTCGCATATCAGACAAAATATGACACAAAACAAAATCCCGGAGGAGAAAAAGCTCAGAAAAAAGAAATAACTCCCTTTTGTCGCGTATAGCATCACAAATTCACGTCTCACGTACTAATGTGCGGAATAATATTTTTTCCCCTAATAAAAGCCTTCGGGCGGTTGTCGCACGATGACGTGAAGTACATACAGAGGTACTTCGGAAGCTGTAATTCAATTTCTGGTCCTCAGGGGTTAGAGCTAAAATGGGTACCTACGGCTTGTGGTGTAGACATATACGCGGCAATCATTAGGTTCGATTCACACTTGGAAATTGACGAAGTGAACATCGATTTTTCTGAAATTATCGATTTCATGTATCTTGAAGACTAAAAGATCGAAGGATGGATTGTGTAGGATTATATGGCTGCAAACATGCTGCATGCTGAGCCAAAAAAAATAAATAAGAGAAGATAATGATAATGTATCTTGTTAAAAAAGGGCGCAAGTTGTACTGAAAATTGCGCTGACTGTCAAAATTTATATCGGTAACATAATATCATTTTAGTATAACACGTGTTATCTATCATGTCCATAATATCAAAACGAAAAAAAATCCTTGAACTATAGAAATAGAGCGTCTCAACAACAAAACAAAACAAAAGAAGTCCAATTACCGAATTCCAATTACAATTAAACCTACAAAAAAAACTTCAGTCACACAAACCCACGCACAGCCATACAAAATATCAACGGACACTGTTGCCATACTGCATTTTTTACTGATCGTTGTACTGGTATTGGATGTCCTGTGGTCGTAACTCGACTCCGGTGGTCAGATACATAGTCCGGCCGGAATTATGCGGTCGTATGTGCCAGGGTTTCGGGCTTTGTCTCAGTTGCATCATGGTAGGTCTCATGGGGGGTAGGCTGTGAGAGCGAAGGGGTCTGTCGATGTTTGTTGCTTTGTTTTGTGTGAGTGGTTGTAAAGGAGCTCGTGGCTAAATAATAACAGCTGACGGTTCGATCTTCAAGGTTAAGCTACGCTTGCCAAGGTTCGTCTGTGGATGGGTGACCATCTTAACCTCGGAAAGCCCGTTAAGCCGTTGGTCCCGGCTCTCATTTGTAGATCTTTGGCAGTCGTTACGGATTGTCAGAAGCCAGTAAATCTGACTGTATTCTTGCAAAGAACTACCGTGTTACCCAGTTAATGGGTTGTGGAGCTCTGGTAGGCAACCGCTATACGTGAAANTGACTGTATTCTTGCAAAGAACTACCGTGTTACCCAGTTAATGGGTTGTGGAGCTCTGGTAGGCAGCCGCTACACGTGACGTGAAGTACTGGTATTCAGATGAATCCGGTTAGAGTGGAAGCTGACCCAAATGTAGTTGGGAAAAGGCTAGGCAGATGGATTGGTTGTAACTTATCACTAGTGAGTGAGCCTAAACTCTATTTTTTTATAGATCATATAACATACAGATCAAAAAAAAAGGTGTATGAGAGAGGAAACACACCCAGTGTTTCCTCTCTCATACACCTTTTTTTGTGCGAATATCTTGCTAAGTCTCTTCAAAAAATAACAATGAGGGCCAAAGAAAATCAGTACAAAATGAAAAAGCTAAAAGTTTTGGATATCGGTGTCTTTTTTAGCATATTTTACTCTGGTGGTAAGCCGATCGATAAGGCTTTCGCAGCGACCATCGTTACCTACTATCGTTTGGACCTAAATAAAATCCTGATGAATAAATCCTCCTCTGAAATACAGCGTGAAAAAAATAGGTGACATAGTTGCAAGTCGAACAATGTTCTAAAAAATGCTAGCTCGGCACTTTCCCGGTATCTGAAACCGATACTAGATTGGCTAGGAATTCAATAACGGGAAAAAATCGTTCTAACTCGACGGTACCAAACAATAAACAAGCCGAGGGTAGTATAACAAAAATGTTGCCTTTTTTCGTGCAAAAACTATGCCTGGTTACCACCTGTGAAAATGTTTGTGGAAATCATTTTTTTCGAGGAAAAGGCTCCAAAAATCACAGTAATACTGAAGAAACCGAACCTTATTATGCTCTTCGGTATTTAAGTTTTCCTGCAGGATAAGACATTCAGTTTCTGTATGGTGTCGGATGTAAAAGAATAGCACCATCCCATCACTTCCCGTGGGTGTCGTAAGAGGCGACTAAGGGACTCACCAGAGAATGGGCAGCATTCTCTATGCATTGCAACAGCTACACTGCGATCGCCAACCCGTCTGCCAAGCGTGGCGATTATGGCAAACCCCATCCCCTTGGGGGAGGCCTATGTCCAGCTGTGGACGTCTTTCGGCTGGTACGAAGGCAAAATTAGTTTTGGCTTTTTCCTGTAGTATTAAACACTTGGCAATATTGTTGTTTATCCACTATGGACAAATTCAATGAAATTTGCTCTAAATCAGAAAGTTGAAATTTCACTGAATTTTTCCATTAAGAGCTTTCACTTTGCTAGTTAAGAACTTTTGGAATAGTTTTTGGTCGATGGTGTAAAATTGGATGTTTCGAGATACGACAAAATCGTTTTGACGAGAACAAACAATTTTACGTGTACAAAATATTAGCTTAGATATCTTTTCCATAACTTCCTCATAAAACAATTTTCAAGGATTCCTGTGGTTACTTTTGTTGCAAAAACTGCGTTTTTTCGCACGAAATATAGACGTAGGAGAATGTCGCAACTTGATACCCCTGCAAAGTATTCTGACACTTGTGGTTTGCCAACTTATTAGGCTTCTTGCATACCGGTGGATTTTCAAGTTTAATATTTAACTTGGCAGTTAAGATCGTTAATACAATTAGTATTTGATAGCTTACATAGTTTGCTTCTAATTAGAATTGACGCATACTTATTCAATTTCTACATTTTCCCATCACTACGACATTTGCAATATTTTTTGCAACTTGCCAGTTATCTTTTTTACTATATTATATTGCGATTATTGTGGAACTGATATTTAGAATCCATTGTTTCTATTGCCTACCGAGTATGTACGTTTTTAAATAAAAACTCATTGAATTAAACTGTGATACATTATGACATTCCAGCATTTTGACCAAATTTTGACCAAATCCAAAAGATTTTTTTCTGTTTTACACTCTCTAAAATCATTTCCCTTTTTGTAAAAGTATTCCAACCACGTCTTTTATTTAAAATACGTCTTTTGAAGCACCCGCATTTGTATTGCCCAAAATTTAGAACCACCATTCCTTCACAATTTAAGTGCAACTTCAACACCCAATATTCGCTGACAATAGACTCACGAAGGGAACCCTGAACTAAGGGTCCGTTCTGCGGAACCCGCGAGAATTTAGTGCACTACATTGTATCGTGAGATTCGGTTTATTTATTACTTTAGTAGGGGATCTCGCAAAACCTTTAACACTTAAAAAATAATTCAGCCACTACACATAGGTGGCAGGCAAGAGGCATTCTATGTATATTCTGTGGGGATGTAAGTTATGACCCCAAGCGGGAGACGTGAATTTTTAGCGGGACTAGGTTTTACCCGACTGTGTCCGAAGGAGGGTCATGTTTTAGTGTTTAGTACTTGCTTGCTGTAGGTATGTCGTTTAGTTGTGACTTTTATAGCTTTGTTTTTGAGAAAGGTCTTTTGCAAAAAATTGTTTTGTGATGTTAAGTTTCTTGGTCTTTTTTGTGTGGTTTTTGGTCTTTATTCTACAAACGTTTGATTTAATTCCGGATTACAAAATGAAACTTCTATTTAGATTAAAGAAGATCATTAAAAATGTTGATACTTATTTTGGTAGGTAAATGGTCAAATTTTTTACCCGATCGTCTCAGCCCACCCGCCTGCCAAGCGTGGCGATTATGGCCAAGCCCCCTTTGGGTGAGGCCTATGTCCAGCAGTGGATGTCTTTTGGCTGATATGATGATAATGATGTCCCAGAAAAAAGTTATTTTATTTTTAAAAAGGGGTTTTCAAAATACCTATATCATTCTCTATGCTTAATATCACTCCCTCACAATGAATTTTCGAATAATCCCCTAACAACTCAAAAAACTGCCCACCTCATTGTCGAAACTGACGGTGTTGCATTCAACCCCTTGGGACGCCAACACGCCATAAATAAACAGCCTTTGGAAGAAAAAACTTATCAAGTTCCATAAATCTTATACCTAAACAAGAGCATACAGTATCGTACCTATTAATACTAGTTCACTTAACCAAATATGAACTTTAATCTAACATAAATAAAGATTTATTTTCTATGAAAAAGCTTGTCTAGTCATAATACAATTGACACTTCTTGCAACATAATCTGTCATGTATAGCCAAAGCGCCTCAAAAATAACGACGAGATTTTAAAGAATGAGAACTAAGAATGCTTAAAATGGAACTAAGGTCTTCCATATAATTTATATCTGGACATGATAAAACTAACAAAATATATTCTTTTCACACACGTTGGTATACAAACTCATATACTTACGAAAAACGGTGCTTCATCACAAATTGTATAACCGGACGGACCCTCTCGCCGGAGGGTAGATTGAGGAAAAAATCTTATTTGGCAATGACAACCCCCCTGCAATTCGCACCTCCCCAGCAAAGAGGTGCGAAGTCGACTCATGTGCAATGGCGGAATAGTGTGGAAAAGACTTCTTTGATTTAATTGATAATATTGTTTTTTTGTTTCTTTTCTTTTTTTTTATCTAGAAAATTGTTTAAAAAAATATGAATTTAAAACTATAGCTAATAAAATTAAACCAAAATAAGGATTACAAAAATACATATATTCAACTATAAAGTATCAAGAACCCTCAAATGAAGCTTAACCCAAATGTTATAAAGTCATTACCGTCCATAAATAAATCAAAAACCTACCAAAAACATTCCTTCACTTTTCAGAGATCTGAAAATAAAAATAATTGGTCCAAGTAAACAATCTGATAACGTCTGAGAACAGAAGTTTTTATTACTTATTACAAAAGGTCAAAAGTTTCCAAAGTAATTTGTCACTTTACATAATCGTTTGTTTTTGTATAAAAACGTTAAAATAACGACCAATTAGGTAGATAAACAACATTAATTTAATCGATGTTTATTGATACCATCGATCAACTCGATTAAATCGTAATTAGTCGATGTGTTACTGTAAAAGTTTGAATTACGGTAAATGTTAAGAATTCCTAGTTAAACTTATCCAGATACCAAGTCTTCGAAACATCAAGCTAATCAATCAGACATTAACTGTTCTCTTCATTTGGTGTCATTGGGGACATGTCTATTTTATAACATTTACGTATCTTTGAGGTAAAAGTAAGTTTTTTTGAAGTGAAAGCTTTTTTAGCGGCGTTGTGCACTTTTTGGGATGGAAAAAATGTTAGAAGCTCGCGTCAGGACACGTGACCTGATCGAAAATTCGTAAGACGGAGAGAGAGTAGACCGCCGGCCGGCGTGGCGTAAGAGAGGAAGTAATATGCCCCTCTCTTTCTACCGCGCGGTGAAAATGTGTGCCTCAATGCATGCATAATTGCATATGCAATTCGTGCGAAATTATTCCCTAAC
>NDFZ01000317.1:0-10708 GCA_002192655.3 Mamestra configurata | reverse complement strand
GCCCCGGGGTGGAGCCAGCGCGTTGAGCTCCGTCTCTTTGCGGATGACCCACTCGGTGAGCTCGCGCAGTGACAGCAGTAGTGCTGACCAATGCTCTGCGTTGCTCTCGAGCCGGTTTCTGTGAAGAGTAGAGAAGATATTATTAGCAAACTTAAAAAGCCTTGTTGGTCTAGGGTTCGCAAATCGCGAATGCTCAGAGTGTGGTCCTGGACTCGATTCCCGCAAAATATAATGCGTTTTTTCGTTAGGAGTTTTTTAGTATAGAAGATTTTTTTACAAGAAGTACGGAAATAGAAGATTTTTTCCGCGGTCCTGTTTATTTTTTAGTACAATCAGACTAATATTCTTAGTGTCACTACCGCTACGGCACAGGCTTGCTTTCTGTGAAATAAATAGGCCCTTAATCTTCTACACGAGAACAAGTTGTTAAATGATGGCTTGGTCTAGGTTTCAATATTGTGAAATTACAAACGTTTCTAACTTATATCCGACCTGCCATTCAAAGTTAATAGAGTGCTGAGATGTTGAAAAAATACAAATTCGAAAGAGACTTCTAAATCAAAAGCCATGATATTAATTACACATTCCAAAAAGCATCTTCAACCACTCAAAAGTAATCCTACTTCCACGCTATNATATCCGACCTGCCATTCAAAGTTAATAGAGTGCTGAGATGTTGAAAAAATACAAATTCGAAAGAGACTTCTAAATCAAAAGCCATGATATTAATTACACATTCCAAAAAGCATCTTCAACCACTCAAAAGTAATCCTACTTCCACGCTATCACAAGATCGCTATAAAGCTAATCCCAATAAAACGCCCGTATAAAGAACAGGGCGTAAGCAGAGAGCTCAGGCTATAACTCAAAAAGTTGGCCCTAGCACAAAGGGAAGTACAATTGTTGAAATTTGGCCACGGCGCCCGGCTGATACTGGAGATTTTGGATAGCGTTTAGAGATGGGACGAGTAGTATCGACACGGCACGGGAAAAACGAAAAGCAAAGACTGGTAAGTTTGGTGAAATGGGTGTTTTCGTAATAGGATTTTTCTTGTCACCCTGTACTGTCTAACTTTTGGGCAAAGGGCCATTCCTCATTTTTTTCTTTGTATTATTCTCAACTTTGGCTTCTTCACGCCAATTCACTAAGAAGACGCCTTAGATCGCTTCTTAGAAATATCTTATTAACCATAAAACGTGAATTTTGAAGTTTTACTATTTTTGTATGGGAACAAGTTGAGCTAATACTATATTTTTCTGTAAAACGCAACGCAAAAGCATTCACTTTGTGGGTGTTGGTTACGAACCTTTTTGGGGAATGGGATTTCCCTAGTAAGATTTGTAAAACATTGATATGTAGGTGTACCGAAGTCACCTTGACCCTGGAACGCAAAGGGCTTTAGAAGGAACACGGATGGGTTTTAGTCAGTAAGAGTCTGACACGCCCTTCCGCTTCACCCAGAGCCACTACATTTGATAATTTCCCATCCTTAAAAAAAAAAACTATCGACATAGTCGAGCAAGAACAACTCTATATATAACGTCACATTTAAGCTGTATTTAAGAAATTGCAACGGTTTTACGTTTGTTTAATTTTGAGACAAATGCTGAAATCTCATGAACGGTGATATCGTCTAGGCTTCTCTCTAAGTTAATAATGGTTTTGCTTATAATAGGAGTGAGTTCGAACTTGCGATATCTTATCATGCTTGGAATTAAGATACTTTAGAAGTTGTAGTAAGTAGGTACAGATATCCTCTCACATCAGAACCTATTAAGGTTTAGGAAGTTAATGGCGCATTATGAATAAAAATANATAAAAATACATGCATAAACTTTATGGAAAAAACCTGATTTCACTTTTGCTCGACCTGGGTATATAACCCAGGACCCCACGCTTGGCAGTCGCGCTTACGACCACGAGAGCAAAGGGACAGTCTACAAATTATTACAATAATCAGCAAAACTAAACACATCATAAAAAGGAATTTCAACGCACGACACGACATAGATCCCTTCATAATCCCTAAAGTTTGACAGCAAAGTGATACAAACACAGGGGCGTACTCGCACAAAGGGCCCACGACCGCAGGGGCCTGGGCTCACCTGGGCCCTGACCACAGGACGCAAGTTCTACGTAAACCGGGGCTCCATGCCACCGCAGCGGAGCTTACTGTAAGATGGGCTTGTTGGTAAATTTTTGATAAGAATATGGTTACCTTCACGTGTAGTAGTGTGTTATGGGTTTGAAGGAGATTAGATTTCCTTTGTTTTGGACGTTGCATCATCGGCTAGGGTAGGTTTAATCTGTCTATATTTGGTCTGTCCTATACTTAGATGTTATCGTGTCTCAGTTTTTCTGTGCAAAGTGATGTATTAACTCAGAATTGAGGATTGTCTGTTTTTCTAAATATTTCGTTAGTGTGCCTTGCGTTAAATAAATAGTAAAACAAATGTTGTAAAACACATAAAATTGTTAAAGTAAATTATATTTTCATTGAGCACCAATTGATGTTTTGATTTGGACCTATCTTCTTCTGTTTGTTGTAAGTGTTATTTATGCTCTACTAGCTGCAGTCCGCGGCTCCGCCCGCGTTAATGTCGAAATTTATCCCAAGGGAACATACTTTCGGGATAAAATTATATATATATCCTATGTCCTTTCCCGTGACTCAAACAATCTCTATACCAAATTTCATCTAAATCGGTCCAGCCGTTTGCGTGTGAAGAAGTAACAAACATACACATGATATTAGTGTGATGTGATAATATAGTGTGATTAAAAATAATTAAACAATTTATTATAAAAAAACACACTTTCCCTTAAATGGTTTCGAGCCATATCCAGTAACCGCGGATCTGTGTTGTACGAAAACCTGTTTACGTATTTTGACTGTTGAGCCCGTGTATACTAACACTTGTTAATATTATTTGTAACCTACCCTCAAAACATTATAATCGATGCCAAGTTTTTGTAATATGTCCAACATTTAGTTTATTTTGTGATATGTCTTGTTCTAAATATTCTCATGTAAGTGAATTGTAATTCTTATGAGAATAAATGGTCTCTAACCTAGTTATTGTAATTTGATTAATGTTATAATTTTGTTTTTGCATGCTGTATGTATCGCATCATGTTATACACTATGCTCGTATCATATTGCTTGTATTATTTGGATAAACAGTGTTACATTTGAGGCCAATAAGTAAATAAACAAACGTGCAATCATTTTGCAACTGGTAAAATTGGAACAGGTTATTTTTTAAAACGCCTTCAAAATTCACACTTAAGATTTTCCTGACTGCGATTTATTAACCACCTCATCTTCTCTCTCAGACATTCAAATCGCAATTTCCACTCAAAACAAGCATAACCGTCGTAACCACCACCCTTGAATTTCGCCATGATGTGTCATAAAAGTACCATAAGAATCTACCATTAAACTGATGCGCACTACCCCTTTACTACCCTTTACATGTGATAGCGCAGATAAAACTTGCTCAAGACTCCACTCTGCGGTGGCATAAAGCAGGTTCGATTCTCCGTCGATTGGCAGTAAAATTGTCGTAAGATGTGGTTGTAGATGCATCAGATTTGAAATGATTTTAGGTTCTGAAATGTAGCTAAATTGCATAATCAATTAAATTAGGGTAGTCATTAAGAGTGCTGTTTTTTAATTCCTATGGAAAATCATTTTTTAATAACCTTCCCATAAAACATACTGACTANCATCAGATTTGAAATGATTTTAGGTTCTGAAATGTAGCTAAATTGCATAATCAATTAAATTAGGGCAGGTCATAACGGGTGCTGTTTTTGAATTTCAATGGAAAACCATTGTTTAACAACCTTCCCATAAACCATTCTGACTGTGTGATAGGGCCATTATATTTCGAAGCCAGGTCTGTGGTAACATTTTTATATGCAGAATATAACTTCATCTTCTGATGTGATCTCCTACTAGTATCTGTAACCCTAAACCCTCTTCAGGCCTAAATTTAGCAAGACCCTTTCTTTGTCGGGGTCACAAGTACTGAATATATAATATCCTGCCTGTACAGAACAAAATACTCGAAGAAAAATGTTGGCAAGAGCCAGGAAAAGCAATTAATCAATTTTATAAGCCAACAAAATCCTTAATCGCTAGTCGCTTACAGTGACACCTCACCTCAAGCTCAATAAAACGCGATTTGCATGCGTGCCGTAAACCAGTAGATGTTTAGTGATATAAAACTGTGTAATATCATTTTATCGTCGCCTTTTACGGTTACCGCCAAATAACGACCATAATACAACTATAGCTTGAATAGTATTGTTTTACTGACTTAAAAACCTGAAAAACATCACGAGTATTCAGAGATACATACAAACATAGATTACCCATACCTGGTTCTTGAGAGTCTCAAGTAATTTAGAATTTTTGCCACTATACGGGGACACACATTTGCAAATCAACACTCCCTACTGCTAAACTAATGGATTTGATGATGCTAATTATGTTCAGAAAGCTTTTGAAATTAAGGTATCCACAGGAGAACCAAGGTTACCAACGTAGCCCGAAGAATCGCCGAACTTAAGTTGCAATGGGCAGGGCACATTGCTCGCAGAATAGATAATTGATGGGGTCACAAGTCTGAAGGTTTGGAGTGGTGACCGCGTACCGGAGACCTTTCATAAGGTGGACCGATGACCTGGTGAAGGACCCGGGAATCCACTGAATGCGAGACGCTTAGGACCAACTGGTCTTTCGGCACAGATGATGATGATGATGAATGATAAGAAAAGTCACCTTCAATAATCTCTAGAAGCTTCGAACATTTGAACTACTACTGATAGAACCTTTATAAATGAAGGATAGAGTTCGCGTTTCCAATCCTTGTAACTGCAAAAAGCGAAAATACCCGAACGAATTAATATGAACACAAAGCTAAACAAAAGCAAATATGATTTACATAGATGGCACATCGTAATTGAGTACGAACAGTCCACGGTTCGATTCCCGGCGAGGGAAACTCTAGATTTATTACACGTCGTTAAGTTTGAATGATTAATTCACTGATCGGTTTGGGGCCAGGGAAATGGCGGAAACTGAAAAATTGTTAGATATCACTAGTGATATCAAACAATTTTTTTTTATTTTATCTAGATATTGCTGTACCTCTAGTACTGTTTAACGATAGTTAAACAGTTTCTGGCTTTTGTGCCTAGTATATTCGAAATACCTTTCACTGTAGATTGATATTGAGATTCCTACAAAGGACTAATTACTAATAATTTCAAAGACGGAAAAGGAAAAAGGGAAGAGTGAAGGAAAATAAGCTAAGCAGAGGAGTGAATTTTTGGGCTGGGAGTCTTTAAGTAAAGAGTGAATGCTTCTAGGCAAGTGTGCTCCATCGTCATTGAGATAGTTAGTGATCAAATTTGGGCCAATCTACAATATAAACAACTGGCAAGAAAAGTATTGATTATTACATACAATAAATTTGAAAGATTTTTATATAAAATAGATTTGACAGATTGTTGTAACTGGTTGTGCTGGTGTCTGTACCTCCTATTGGAAAATCTCCCGCCGTTTTCCTAGCCCCAAATACAAAATGGCTGCCTATAATAAGAATGATCGTTACACAGGCGAAAATTTAATTTTTACCGAAGGATTATTTATGGGGCCGGCGATCGGTGCCGCTCGCTAACAAATTGACTTGTTTGCACTTCAGACTTAATTGAAGTACGCTCCTTTTAGTTAAATATCTGCCTGTGTGCGCAGAGATGAGATATTCGTTATAACACCTACTAATTGATTGATGATTTGATTTAACCATCCCATCTTCGTTTATAGCGTGATCATGACAACTTGATACTTTACAAATCTGTTGACTCCAATTTCCGGTATTTCCCTTTATCACCCCTCCTCATAAACTACGACGCAATAGATTACTCCAAAACACTATATCTATTCCAATCATTATCCTTTCACGATAAATTATGTTTACTATCGTCACTATCACCGAATTCAATTACCGTTGACAATATATTTAGGTCCCTCCCTCTTGACACAATAACAATACCTAATTTTGGAGAGCATCCGCTATAGTTTCTCAAAAGAAAGGTACCTCTTAAAACAATACTCAAGAAACTTTTAGTCCATAAATTCTTGGACAAAGTGAATATCTAATTTTCTGTTAATTGACAACCCTGAGTCCCGTCAACCCTTTTACTGCTGGAGTGGGACAAAGCTACACAAAGTTTTAATAGAAGAGAGAGACAGAAATATATTTTTAGTTTGATAGAAGTGTTCTAAGTGTTTTGACTGATGGAAATTCTTCAAATGGTGGAGCCATTTGAAGAATTTGGAGACGAATTTGATTAAATATTGTACAGTGGAATTGTCATGGAAATTGATATTTACGGGTGACTACGATTCGTTTTACATTCTATGCAGTAAACTGCTTAATTTTCCCCAAATTTTGCTCCTTCCTGATAAAAATATCTTGGAATTTTGTGAAACTCCGTCATTGGAAAATCTTATCATCATACCCAACCCACATAATCGAATCTATACATAAAAACCCCATCAGTCTTACCTATTAAACGACATATTTCCTTTATAACCCCACGTGGTAGTACCCCATGTTTTCCACCCCCATAAATAACACTTAATGGCCTGTTTTTGTTCGGCGTCTGTAAATACGTTCAACTTTTTAAAGTCCCATGTGCGGTGGAATTTGAGGGTTAATTTAAGCACGCTTTTTATACGATTTTCACGCGGTTTATTTTATTTTAGTAGTGAGTTTTATAAAATGTGTGTTCTTATTATAAATGTGTGTTACTTAAAGATGTAACTTTCCTAAGAAGGCAACAGTACCTACTGATTTGTTGACGTCAAAATCTCATGTTTTCCTGTCTTCTGCCAACCCTAAAACCAATTTACAAAATAAGTAAGGAATAATTGCTTAATACCCCAGCCACAAAGATTATCCGAAGATCGATCTATCCCAAATAAAATTAGCTCTTCAATTTATTTCCTATCAAAAACCTTTAGCGGTAAGCGTATACAATTTGTGGGGGTAGTTTACAACTCTCCACCCCATGGTTGGAGTGCGATGTTGTGACACTTTGCAAATTAATTCCTGGTCCAGTGAAATGAGTTTCATTTTCTACTTTTAGTTCAGAAGGTTGTGGGTAGTTGGAAACTTTCTATAGGGAATGGTTCGCACTTAAATATGAATTTTCTCTCTGTGTAATTTTGTGGAGGTAGCTTTTAGCTGAAGTTTGAAGGTTTTAGTTTTCTCCTGTGGTTATTACTACAGAATCTATATTGGAGAGACCTCATTAGTGATCAAAGACAGAATTTGAAATTAAGAAGCTTACACAGAAATAGGTAAAGGTAAGAAACACATTATTTTACGATATCTATGCTAATATCTATGAAACTCCCAGTCGGATTTGAAAAAAATATTGTTCGCGTTTAAAAAGCTAAAAAGCGTAAAAGCTATTTTATGATAATTTATGACTACAACAGTAAATAATAATAAAAAAGAACTTGAAATGTAATTAATTATCTATTGGTCAATCTCGTACCTACTTCTAAAGCTTTCAAATTTATGTCGCAATATCATCTCAGCGTCAATCAATTACTAATCAAAGTGTAGAGAAGTAAGGTGTTTTGATAGTTTGCGACTGGGATGCGAATACTCCTTAAAAATACGAGAATTGACTCTCTGATCAGTGAATGCACGTAATTACATTNCTCGTACCTACTTCTAAAGCTTTCAAATTTATGTCGCAATATCATCTCAGCGTCAATCAATTACTGATCAAAGTGTAGAGAAGTAAGGTGTTTTGATAGTTTGCGACTGGGATGCGAATACTCCTTAAAATACGAGAATTGACTCTCTGATCAGTGAATGCATGTAATTACATATAACCGATTTAGGTGTTCCAATGATCACTTTGCGACCATTTTAGTTTTAAGTGAAAACTTCTTTAGGCGCGTTGAGCACTTTTTTGGTGAACAAAAATCATGGAACTCACGTCATTGCCACCGAACGCTTTCCATGAGCTATATGTAGAGATATATATATATATACACAGTTTATACTGTGTATATATATTATGTACTTTTTGGGTGAACAAAAATCATGGAACTCGCGTCATCGTCGCCAAACGCTTTAGCTTTCATTTAGTTTTCACTTCTATCGGCAGTCCCAAAGTTTTTTTAAGGTCCCAAAAACATCTAATGATTTTTTTTGTTTGTTCTGGGTGGAGCGGAAGGGCGTGTCAGACTCTTACTGACTAAAACCCAGCATTGCATTCCAGGGCTGCGGTGACTCTTTCGAACATCTGCCGCAACCCTGGCAGTCTCTGGCCCTAGCGGGCCCTATCTACCCTAACTCACTCTACTATCACTTTGCGACTAACCGNTGACTAAAACCCATCCGTGTTCCTCCTAAAGCCCTTTGCATTCCAGGGCTGCGGTGACTCTTTCGAACAGATGCCGCAACCCTGGCAGTCTCTGGCCCTAGCGGGCCCTATCTACCCTAACTCACTCTACTATCACTTTGCGACTAACCAACTAAGTACAAGCAAGTATCAAGACCATAACCCCTCGTACACTCCAACCGAGCTGTCACTACACCTATCTATTCGCAATTCGGTACATTAATAGCAATTACGCGGAGCAACCAGTGACGTAATTGGTTTAGCAACCAGTCGCCGCAACGGGTTGCAGTAGCCATCGCCGCCGGTAACGTCCCTGTTATTGGGTTACGTACAGGACGTATTGATTGTTTTAGACGGATTTTGGTGGCATGGTGTGTGTCTGAAATAGTTAANAACGTCCCTGTTATTGGGTTACGTACAGGACGTATTGATTGTTTTAGACGGATTTTGGTGGCATGGTGTGTGTCTGAAAATGGTTCGATGTCATTTGGTATGTGGTTGGAATGGGGCTTCAAGTTATTGTAAATGACAAATGATATTTATTTTGCAAATTGATTATACTATTAAATAGATAAATCGAGTTTAGGCGATAAGTATGGTGTAAGTATAGAATATGAGAAACTGTTAATTTTTGACGTACAGTTAGAAAGCGCAATTGCGTCGGGTATTCGGGATGAGTACTACTAGTCCTACTAGTAGGACTTTGACGTTCAAAAAGTGCTGGCACTCAGCCTAATTTGAATAAATGACTTTTGATTTTGATTATTGAGTACATAGGTACTAACTAAATTTATTTAAATTTTATGTACAGTAGTGGAACATAGTACAACAACAAGGCATTATCTACCAACCAACCTTTGGGTAGTCTACATTTGGTATGTCTATGGATCACGTCTGCATTTGAAGGGTTAATATATAATTGCGTCGCAAATTGATGCGTGTAAATAATTTAAATAGATAATTATAATGACGTTTATTTATAAGGAATTTGGTTATGTAATGGGAAATATTATTACTAATTAATACCGCAGTTCCCAGTTTATGAAATCACAGTTTTCTGGCCGAGATATTTCTAATACTAGTTTTCAGCTGGATCCGGTTTGACTAAAAGTCAATCCCAACATAATTAGAAAAAAAGGCAAAGCACATATATAGTTTTTTCATTAATTGTGTAATTTAAACAAAATTTTAAACCTTCAAGTTGATAGCACTTTATAAAATAAACTAGGATACACAATACTACGCAATAAAAAACACATAAAACCTCAGTGTTTCATTACATCGGAACGTATCCGAACGCACATTTTTAAACGTCATATNTCATTAATTGTGTAATTTAAACAAAATTTTAAACCTTCAAGTTGATAGCACTTTATAAAATAAACCAGGATACACAACACTACGCAATAAAAAAACACATAAAACCTCAGTGTTTCATTACATCGGAACGTATCCGAACGCACATTTTTAAACGTCATACATGAATGACAGATCGCCGTTTGGCGGGAAAAACAACAGGAGAATGTTTGACACGAGTTTTTATACAAATGAAATAAACGAGTGTTTTCGTTTCTGTTTATTTTTCGTGCGCAATATTATGCTTTTCTTTCCCGGCTTTCACGAGATTCGTTATGTGACAATTATTGTTATTACCGCTTCAACAAGTAAAGACGATGGATAGAATTGTTCATGTGAAGAATCAATATACTATGTTATGCCATACAAAAAAGGTGTGTATTCAATTAGAGTAGAAGTGATTTTCTGTAAACNATCAATATACTATGTTATGCCATACAAAAAAGGTGTGTATTCAATTAGAGTAGAAGTGATTTTCTTTAAGAGTTCACCGTAAGCACTAAGGTGTAGTCAGCTTCATGTCAAATGACAGTTCACTTCAGGCTTCGCCTAAGTTATCAAGGTGAAATTAAACCAGAATAGTTTTTCCAGATAATAATATAAGTAACAGTACTGACCTGATAGCCATGCTCTTGGACTTGAGATGGTGCCACCGCTGGTTCATCTCGTCCAGTCTCCTCTGCAGCATAACGGCGTCTTCCTGCGAGGACAGGGAGCCGAGGAGCCGGCGGCCCGTGCCCGTGAGGGAGGCGTACACATCGCGGTGCGTCTCGATCTCGGATTGAAGGTCCTGGAACAATGAGGAGGGGGTAATTAGTATGATGAAGTGAGGAAATGATGTTGGAGACCATCATTCAAAGGTTTTGGTGCTGAAATAAAATTATATATAGGTACACAAATCGATGGAAAAAA
>NDFZ01000316.1:0-10706 GCA_002192655.3 Mamestra configurata | reverse complement strand
GAACCCTATTACTAAATGCCCGTACGTCTGCCTCTCTGTCAGCGGGATGAATCTCATGGATACAGAAGTTTTTTTTTTTAACAGAGTGACTATTTCTTTTGCCGCTTAAACAATAAAATAATAAATCTTCTGCCTATCAGGGGGCTGTATGTCATGAACCATACCTAAGATAGACAGACAGTTGAAATTTCGACAGAATGTGTATTTCTGTTGCCACTAAAACCAAAAAAATATAAAAAAATAATAAAAGTGGGCCCATCCAAGAAACGTGATTTTATTGTTTGGCACGGAACCCTTCGATCGTGATGCACGATCGAAGGGTTCCGTGCCATAAACAATAAAATCACGTTTCTTAAAAAACACACACAATAAACAAAACATTTAAAATATAAAAAGCAGTAGTCCGCCGGTGTCGGGAGCAGGGTTCAAGCTACCGGTGGTTAGGGTTCCAGAAAAAGGAACCTCGTCACAATACGAGCCGTATCGAGGAGTACTGCCTTCTGTTTCAGGCCCTTTATCCAACCGCGTAACGCCAGCTTCGACAGATGGTCGTCGAAGCTTTTGGCCATCAGGCCATTGGCTATAACTTCAATCGGCACAATGACAGCNGGCCATTGGCTATAACTTCAATCGGCACAATGACAGCCGAGTCCACATTCCACATTTCGACAACCTCGTGTGCTAAGTCGACATACTTGATTTGTTTTTCTTTCTCAGCCTTCACGAGGTTCTCGTCATGCGGGATGGTAACATCGAATATCATTGTGCGGCGCGCTAATCGGTCTATCACCGCTATGTCAGGTTTATTGGCAACAATAGTCCTATCAGTGATGATAGACCGATCCCAGTACAACGTGACATGGTCATTTTCGAGAACGGTCGGGCACATACTTGTAATACGGTACTTTGGAATCCACAAGTTTGTATTTCAAAGCAAGTTACTGGTGGATAATCCTGGCCACTTGGTTATGCCTTGTTATTAGCAAGACGAGAACAACCAGAAATAATATGTCTGGACTCACCCGGACGGTGGCATGCCCGACACACGTCAACCGTCCCGTTTTTCATAATATGCCTCCGGTAGTTGTTTGTCAAGATAACTTCGTCCATAATCGCATAGACAAAACGCTTCGGTTTCCCCGAAGAGATCACCTTATTATAATCTTTATTATTATTGATTTCTACGGTTGAGAACTGTTGGTGGCGTATTCCTTTGTTACAGTTGTCAATACTTTTGTTCACAACACCAACGCAAATTAAAATACGGTAGGAATAATGAAAAACCATGCAAAACAAAGCTTTGTTGAAAGTTNAACACCAACGCAAATTAAAATACGGTAGGAATAATGAAAAACCATGCAAAACAAAGCTTTGTTCATAAATTATCAGTACTATTATTTTTGATTGAAACTATTTTTAATAAAGAAAAGCATCTATGTATATGGAAAAAATTGGAAACTATGCGGATTATTTTAAAAACGCACTCTTTGTGGTAGTCTCATTGGGGGTTGGGATTCCGAGTTTTCAACGGAAAAACTACTAGAGTTATTAACGGTGACCCATTTTAATAGTACCATATTATTGTTTTTGGGTTAATTTACCTTCAGTACTGTGACTATGCCACGAGTGCGTGTGGATGCTGTTTATTTTGACTTGAATTGGTCCCGCCGTTTACGCGTCATGCCGTGACCAAGGGAAATAGGGATTCATTTTTATGTACATATATAGATTTACAGTAGGTACACTTAGCTGCTTGAAGAAACAGGTAACTAACAGCCCCTACACCATCAATGATTACAGATTATCGAAAAATATTGGATACGTATTTTTTATTTTATCAAATGAATAAAAAAAAACGACGATAATACGGATCAAAGGAGTGGGGGCTTGTGACGTCACTTTGGAGTAACAAGTGTACTGGTCGTCACACGAGTTTTCAACGGACAATATAGTCTTCACTTTTTGTTTACTTTACAAAAGATAAATACATGTCCAATATTTTTTGGAAATCTATCTGACGGACTAATTAGATTAGTCAAATATATGAAGTTAAAAATAAATTTTCTACTGCACTGTTGCCATGACCATGTAGGCTGTATAAGAATCTGCCAGGGTAGCGGAATTTGTTCGAAAGAGTCACCGCGGCCCTGGAACGCAAAGGGCTTTAGAAGGAACACGGATGGGTTTTAGTCAGTAAGAGTCTGACACGCCCTTCCGCTCCACACAGAGCGGAAGATAGAATTTGATGATTTCCCATCCTTAAAAAAAGGCTCTATAAGAATGAATAATAGGAATGTTTCCTGGTTAAAAATATGATCTTATCGCCGTCGGTTTATTTATTTATAAATAAATAAACCTTGACAAACCAATAATAGTTATTAAAAACAAAACACATAAAAGTTCAGAAGTGGGACTTGTTACGTCACTTCTAGAATATATTGACATTATTTTTTGATTACCTCACAAAAGCAAAAAAAATCTGTCTAATATTTTTTGATAACTGATGGACTAACGGCCGGTCTCAATAACGTATCTATCTTTAACTAACTGTCAATTTAGCTACCACCAGTAGCTGAAACGTAATGTATGAAAGGCAAACTTTTTTTTTGTCGTTTGAAAGGCAAATATGACGTTTCAGCTACTGTTGGTAGGTAATTTGACAGTGGGTCAAAGGTTTTATTTATTGAGACTTATTTTTATTGAGACCGGCCATAAATAGATTTCAGGAATTCATCGTTTTGCCTCAGCTATGCGAGCTCAACTAAACTAACTTAACTTGGTTTGTAACCAGCTTTTGGGACGCTCTCTAATTACTAGGCGCACATAAATCGATGCGGATATTATGGACGTCAATAAGATATGAAAGGTTAGACACGGGAAGTAACAGCGCGTTGCCATGACAACGGCCCATAAGTTTTCTGCTACATTGTGTTTCTATTTTGTGTTGTTTTGCGGGAGTTTACAATTCATCCCGGACCGGAGTCGGATAAATTTCTATTTGAATGGTTTTTTGCTGTGTGATTTTTGTGTTCAGAATATTTTTGTGGATTTCCTAGTCTCAAAAAAAAACATAGATCGAATGTCTATTCGAACTAAGTTTTTTTTGTGTAGTTGTCCCTGATTGAAAACTTTAACAAATCAAGTCTTTCCTGCGGCTGCGCTCACTCGGCCTATGCCAAAAAGTAACGTTTTTCATCTCAGAAATTATTTTCATGATCGGTTCAGTACGGCTACCAGAGATTACCTTTTAAAATAATAGTTTAGATCTCTTTAGGGTTCCGTAGTCAACAAGGAACCTTTATAATTTCGCCATGTCCAGTCCAACCATTGATTCGTTTGCGAAACATTAAGCTTAAAAATGCTAATTTTTGTTAGAGTCAAATATCCCCCCCCCCTCTGCAGCTAAATGGTTGTTTTTGTAGACATGAAAAAAATCAGGGTAATTGATGAAACTTAAAAAAATGGAACTGGGAAAGTAAAAAAATTATAATAGTGAAGTACATTAAACTATTTTTTTATTCTATATCCCCTTCTCATAAAAGAAATGTAATAAAACCAACGTAGGATAAATATCCCAAAATAATCTACAAGGATGACAGAAACATTTGGAGCTCTCACGAGAACGAACGACGACACTAATCTTAGCGGGTTACACTTGAGGTTACACTACAGGATGTCACTTCTCTAACTGTCATGCATCTATCAGGGGTCCCTACCCTCTTATCCGTAAAGCAGGTTTGTTGGAATCACCTTCAATTTACTACGACACTCGCATACAGGGCTGGCTTGCCTTATTTAATTATACTTTTGAGTGAAGATTTAGGCGAGGTTTTGGCCACAATGAAGACTTTTTGAGTTTGTGAAGGTGTTTTATTATTTGTCATTCATCGTGTTTGGTCACACTTGTCTTGCTAATGAAAAACAATAGAATTAGTGAAAAATTATGATTTTAACGCAGCACATAAAATACAATAAAATACGCGTATCTTTAATACTAAAATGCAGCATTAGATTATACAAAACACACATTTATAGTGATTAGTATTATACAAAACATATTATTCTGAATGTATTTTACTTTCACCTGTATCACATCATCACATCACACTTATCACACTTCACACCATAATCACACTATATATCATACTAATATTATAAAGGCGAAAGTTTATGAGTGTGTGTGTATGTTTGTTACTTCTTTACGCGCATACGGCTGGACCGATTTAGATGAAATTTGGTACAGAGATTGTTTGAATCCCGAATAAGGACATCGGAGTTTTTATCTTGATATTCCCATGGGATCGAGAGAATGCGCGTGAAGAAGTAACAAAAATACACACACACTCAAAAACTATCGCCTTTATATGTAATATTAGTGTTTCCGAGTCTGTCGATTCAGGTTCATTCACTGTTCAAGTGCGCCTAACAATTAATTTTAAAAAACTGACACTTTTAAAATTCGATTCGTTCGTGGTTCGAATTTCGAATCGTGCAACCACAAAGTCTGGTCCGTAATGGCAGAGACACACGTATGTAAATAAGGGAGAGGGAGACCTCTATCTAGGAGTGGGACATAAGGGGCTCATTAGTTTACATCCGAACAATTATTTCGTATCTTTCCAGACACATGGAGGAAACAGATAGTTTTGTGAAAAATATTTTATTAAACTTTCATCCCTATTATCCATATTCATAACACATATTGTATTATATATTCATAACACATATACTATCTGCTTGTCACCTCTTCCCGTTTTAACGGATGAACGGATTTCGATGAAACTTGATACACGAGTAGACCATTATTATAGGATTCTTGTCATCCCGGAATTCGTTCCTTGGTATAATTTCCACCGATCATGCAGTCGAAACCGCTTTCAGAAGCTATTGGTCTATAGATATTCGCTACTCCTCGGGGATATGCCCCGAGGAGCCCATTATTCATATTCCCATTATTCCCATTAACCCATTATTGATGGATGGGAAATCATCAAATGACTTCATCCGCTCTGGGTGGTGCGGAAGGGCGTGTCAGACTCTTTCTGACTAAAACCCATCCGTGTTCCTTCTAAAGCCCTTTGCGTTCCAGGGCCGCGGTGACTCTTTCGAAAAATTTCCGCAACCCTGGCAGGGGTATGTGCCCGTGACACAGGGGGGTTCTGAAATGGTATTTTTAGTGGAGGGCTTCTTTTCATTTGCTGATCACCAGAGTGGTTTTAGTGAGGTAAGAATCCCATACTCCTGGGTGATTCCCCAAAAGACCAGGTGCCTTCTGAAGGAATACGCGCAACTAATAAAAAAAAACATGCCGAGCAGTATTTGGGGACTGCCAATATAAGTGAAAATTAAGCGAAAGCTAAAGCTTTCGGTGACGATGACGCGAGTTTCACGATTTGTGTTCATCCAAAAAGTGCTCAACGTACCTAAAGAAGTTTTTACTTCAAAAAGATATACGCATTTTTATATTATTTTCATTTTAAGAGAGCAACTAAAAGTTGGTAACGATTGAAACCCATTCAATGCACCCGGCATGCGATAGCTATGCGACTAAATATTGCTATAAACATTATTAGATCGTCGGCCTAGCCTAACTGTGTTGTGGTCGGTTCCGGTCAAACCGGATGCGGCTAAATGTCAATATTTTGTACCCGGAGCAGCAAACTGACCTTTGTAACCCAATTACTAAGGCTAAACCGATATACTTAGGTTACATCTATGAGACTTTCACGCTAGAATCTTATTGATTAGACTATTTTTCCTAAGGCTTCATTTGTTTTTTTGTCACCTCATAACTCCGTCATTAATGAACCAATTTGAAAAAATATTTTATTAAGTGAATTATATGTACAAGTAACAACTAAATACAATAAGACTAATGATCGCGAAATTATGTACAAATGCGTAAAAATTAATCCACATCACTGTCACTGGCAAAAGTGCCCAGAACACTGGCAGCATTGCCGCGATGAATGGCAATGCTGATCCTTTGGCCGAAGAAAAGCCCAGCCCTCTGGTCACGTGGACAGTCGACGAGTTGTTTGCTGATGTCCCGAAAGACTCGGTGAGCACTCGGAAAAGTATTAAGTGAAAGGATATATTTTCCAGTCGCATAGAAATTTCATAAAATCGGTTCAGTAGTTTGGTTTCTAAATCAAAATAGCTGGAAAAAATATATCATCCCAGTAAATGAGATTGCGTTTTTTGCTTTCCTGTGATTTTCCAGCGGTGTTGTAAGGTGTGGGGCACCACTAGATAGTTAAAAATTAAAAACTTTTACAAAAAAAATATATGTGGGTATGTTGTTTTGTGGCAAATAAATACTTTTTCTTCTTTCTAATTAAAAAAAAACACTACAAAGTAGAAAATAACTTTTATTTAAAACTTTGTAGTGTTTTTGGGATAAACAATATATGTTGCAAAGCTATAGTGTGACTTTCTACCAATTAAAGAATTATTGGAATCGAATCAATACTTCCATTAACCATTTCAAACATAAATCTTCGTGTTCTTAAAGTTATCAAACTCTTGGTTTTAGAGTCGGCTGCTTCTATCGATCGATCTTTTTTTTTTTTTTAAATATGGGACATCATCAAATGACTTCTTCCGCTCTGAGTGGAGCGGAAGGGCGTGTTAGTCTCTTACTGAGGAGAACCCATCCGTGTTCCGTCTAAAGCTCTTTGCGTTCCAGGGCCGCGGTGACTCTTTCGAAGAGATTCCGCAACCCTGGCAGGCTTAGACCCTAGCGGGCCCCGTCTTTTATGCTGACATCTCTTTGAGGCGCGCGTGAAACACAACGCGCCATCGACCCGGGCCTGGTGGTGATCGGACAGCGAGCCACCCAATGCTCGCCGTCCGCAGGCCCCGATCGATCTATCTTAACAAACAAACAATGTCATTTCTTTATAACACATATTAACAAGTTTCGATATTCTCAAACTAAAGTAACTTTACATTCAACAACTTCGATCAACTGTTTAAAAAGGTACGTGTCAAATACTCCCCTTTAAATAAAAGCACATCCTGTATTTCAAAGAAACTCAATGAAAGCCGCGTTATTTAGCGCGGAGTCTAACAAACTTATTTGCATGTAAAATCTGTCACATACGCCACTGAATTAGTCATGGTATTAGCCACAGACCACGGCATCGCCGACCTTGCAACTGCTAAAGCATTCACCATTAATATTTGAGGAGGTCGTGGGTAAACAGATAGATAGAGACATCATTTTGTTTTCACAATATCGTCATTACACGTCCACTGCTGGACAAGTGTCGCCACAACAACAGGTACTGTGCGTCTCGCATCTATCGGCTACCCGCGACACTCACCAGGTCATCGGTCCACCTTGTGGGAGGTCTTCAAACGCTGCGTCTTCCGATACGCGGTCATCACTTCAGAACTTTTGGGCCCCATCGACCATCTGTTCTGCGAGCAATGTGCCCTGCCCACTGCCACTTCAGTTTGGCGATCCTTCGAGCTATGTCGGTAACCTTGGCTCTCTTGCGGATATCATCATTCCTGATTCGATCCGGCAAGGAAACTCCGAGCATTGCCGTCTCTATTGCCTTTAAGTGACTTTAAGCCTTCTGATGAGGCCCATTGTGAGCGACCACGTTTCGGTTCCATAAGTCATCACTGGCAACATGCACTAGTCATGGTTTCAGAATGTTCTATAGATTAAAGTATTTTTAATATCCTTGACTTGGCGCCATTTTCTGGTTCAGCTTTGCGAATGATTAATTTAGAATATTATTTTTGAAGTGAAAACTTCGTTAGGCGCGTTGAGCACTTTTTGAGTGACCAAAAATAATGGAACTCGCGTCATCGTCACCGAACGCTTTAGCTGTCGCTTAGTTTTCACTTCTATCGGCAGTCCCCAAAGACTGCCCTGTATGATTTTTTTATATTTCTCGCTTAAACCAATGCACCTCCCATGTTTTCTCTTCCCCATCCTTGATTGACTGGTAGATAATGTCAAAGTAATGTCTTTGTTTGTACTTTTGTGCATGAAGTTTTAAATAATTAAGGGATTTTATATTTTTTTGAGCCCTTAATTTCTATTTAAATACAGTGACATGGCACGCTTGATTTGTATGCAAAGTTATGATAGTTATGTCTAGCATTGGCCGCCATNGCTAAATGGTTGTTTTTGTAGACATGAAAAAAATCAGGGTAATTGATGAAACTTAAAAAAATGGAACTGGGAAAGTAAAAAAATTATAATAGTGAAGTACATTAAACTATTTTTTTATTCTATATCCCCTTCTCATAAAAGAAATGTAATAAAACCAACGTAGGATAAATATCCCAAAATAATCTACAAGGATGACAGAAACATTTGGAGCTCTCACGAGAACGAACGACGACACTAATCTTAGCGGGTTACACTTGAGGTTACACTACAGGATGTCACTTCTCTAACTGTCATGCATCTATCAGGGGTCCCTACCCTCTTATCCGTAAAGCAGGTTTGTTGGAATCACCTTCAATTTACTACGACACTCGCATACAGGGCTGGCTTGCCTTATTTAATTTTACTTTTGAGTGAAGATTTAGGCGAGGTTTTGGCCACAATGAAGACTTTTTGAGTATGTGAAGGTGTTTTATTATTTTTCATTCATCGTGTTTGGTCACACTTGTCTTGCTAATGAAAAACAATAGAATTAGTGAAAAATTATGATTTTAACGCAGCACATAAAATACAATAAAATACGCGTATCTTTAATACTAAAATGCAGCATTAGATTATACAAAACACACATTTATAGTGATTAGTATTATACAAAACATATTATTCTGAATGTATTTTACTTTCACCTGTATCACATCATCACATCACACTTATCACACTTCACACCATAATCACACTATATATCATACTAATATTATAAAGGCGAAAGTTTATGAGTGTGTGTGTATGTTTGTTACTTCTTTACGCGCATACGGCTGGACCGATTTAGATGAAATTTGGTACAGAGATTGTTTGAATCCCGAATAAGGACATCGGAGTTTTTATCTTGATATTCCCATGGGATCGAGAGAATGCGCGTGAAGAAGTAACAAAAATACACACACACTCAAAAACTATCGCCTTTATATGTAATATTAGTGTTTCCGAGTCTGTCGATTCAGGTTCATTCACTGTTCAAGTGCGCCTAACAATTAATTTTAAAAAACTGACACTTTTAAAATTCGATTCGTTCGTGGTTCGAATTTCGAATCGTGCAACCACAAAGTCTGGTCCGTAATGGCAGAGACACACGTATGTAAATAAGGGAGAGGGAGACCTCTATCTAGGAGTGGGACATAAGGGGCTCATTAGTTTACATCCGGACAATTATTTCGTATCTTTCCAGACACATGGAGGAAACAGATAGTTTTGTGAAAAATATTTTATTAAACTTTCATCCCTATTATCCATATTCATAACACATATTGTATTATATATTCATAACACATATACTATCTGCTTGTCACCTCTTCCCGTTTTAACGGCTGAACGGATTTCGATGAAACTTGATACACGAGTAGACCATTATTATAGGATTCTTGTCATCCCGGAATTCGTTCCTTGGTGTAATTTCCACCGATCATGCAGTCGAAACCGCTTTCAGAAGCTATTGGTCTATAGATATTCGCTACTCCTCGGGGATATGCCCCGAGGAGCCCATTATTCATATTCCCATTATTCCCATTAACCCATTATTGATGGATGGGAAATCATCAAATGACTTCATCCGCTCTGGGTGGTGCGGAAGGGCGTGTCAGACTCTTTCTGACTAAAACCCATCCGTGTTCCTTCTAAAGCCCTTTGCGTTCCAGGGCCGCGGTGACTCTTTCGAAAAATTTCCGCAACCCTGGCAGGGGTATGTGCCCGTGACACAGGGGGGTTCTGAAATGGTATTTTTAGTGGAGGGCTTCTTTTCATTTGCTGATCACCAGAGTGGTTTTAGTGAGGTAAGAATCCCATACTCCTGGGTGATTCCCCAAAAGACCAGGTGCCTTCTGAAGGAATACGCGCAACTAATAAAAAAAAACATGCCGAGCAGTATTGGGGACTGCCAATATAAGTGAAAATTAAGCGAAAGCTAAAGCTTTCGGTGACGATGACGCGAGTTTCACGATTTGTGTTCATCCAAAAAGTGCTCAACGTACCTAAAGAAGTTTTTACTTCAAAAAGATATACGCATTTTTATATTATTTTCATTTTAAGAGAGCAACTAAAAGTTGGTAACGATTGAAACCCATTCAATGCACCCGGCATGCGATAGCTATGCGACTAAATATTGCTATAAACATTATTAGATCGTCGGCCTAGCCTAACTGTGTTGTGGTCGGTTCCGGTCAAACCGGATGCGGCTAAATGTCAATATTTTGTACCCGGAGCAGCAAACTGACCTTTGTAACCCAATTACTAAGGCTAAACCGATATACTTAGGTTACATCTATGAGTCTTTCACGCTAGAATCTTATTGATTAGACTATTTTTCCCAAGGCTTCATTTGTTTTTTTGTCATCTCATAACTCCGTCATTAATGAACCAATTTGAAAAAATATTTTACGAAGTGAATTATATGTACAAGTAACAACTAAATACAATAAGGCTAATGATCGCGAAATTATGTACAAATGCGTAAAAATTAATCCACATCGCTGTCAATGGCAAAAGTGCCCAGAACACTGGCAGCATTGCCGCGTTGAATGGC
>NDFZ01000314.1:0-10704 GCA_002192655.3 Mamestra configurata | reverse complement strand
AGAACGCAAATGCCTTCTTCAACAACGTCCCTAGCTGGTTTGGTTTCGACGGTTAATGTTTATGATGTACTTTAAATTCGTATGACTTGTTAATATCACGAAAAATTACACAACCATGAAAAATTTATCAGGGATAANGTATGACTTGTTAATATCACGAAAAATTACACAACCATGAAAAATTTATCAGGGATAAGTTGTTTTATTTGTTGATCATTTTGTCTTACTTAAAGGTTTCATACAGGCACACGAAGAAGTATGATTTACTGAAGCATTGCGCCTGACGTGTGCGACAGAGTTACAAACACAAGCGCTGCATGTTGCTATTCACGTTCGTGCCGCGGGAATAGTACAGTACACGCAGTGTCTGCGCTGCTTCAAAACTTAATTTTACATCGTAATATGTTACAATGTAATATTTCACACCATAGTATTTTACACGGTAGTATATTTTATGTTATAAAATGCTACTAGGTACTAATAATGCGAAAGTCTGTAGAATTCTTGTACAGAAATAGATCTGACGCTGAAAACGGTTAAGTTAAGGCTGCTTTTTTCCGAAAGTAAAGTTGGACCGCGAGCGAAGAAAAAGCTAGTAATACATAATTTTGCTTCTTTTCTCTTTCACTTCCGTCGTTTCTTTTGGCGTAACACACATGAGGCATATATCAATATCTTCTTTCACGTGTCAAAACTATTTTACTGACAGAACAATTTTGAAAGAAACAAAAAGAGTTTTTTGCCCCTAGCACGACTAATAGGTACCTTAAGACCTCCACAAGCCACCTACACAAATTGCGCAGATATGCGTTACATCGCTCAGCGTAGTCCTTTGACTCGTGTGCGAGGCAGAGCCACAGTACTGGTAAAATAATTCTTCACTTCCTCGACAATGATGGGAGCGCATAGGTCGCAGTAAACGTGGAGGGCAGACAGGGACAGGTATACATGTAGTACTCACCACAGTCCGTAGATGGAGGGTATAGTGAGCGCCATGAGCGTGGCCAGCGCGCCCACGATAAGGATGGACACGCGCATCACCCAGATGATCTCCATCTCCGACGCGTTCTGCCGGAAGATCAGCTTGTACACGTTCCTGGGGAGGAAGGAACTCAGTCAGTGAGGACACTCTAAACCTACCTACTAGTTGGTTAAGGAGACGGGCAGGCTGGGATAGGAAACTCGAACGGGATAGGAAGGCAAAAGAAGCTCAAACGGGATAGGAAACTCGATGGTTTAGGAACAAAATCAACAGTGGCGACCACCTGAATAGCGCCGGCAATGAAGCTCGACAAGTCCTAAAAAAAATGATTTAACAGTCTTGGAATTCCGCAACGAAATAAACCAAAACAGAACAGTGGAGGAATAACAATAAGCAAAATGACCAATGACCAAGACTGTCTTTTGTGAAGTATTTGTCTATTCCCAAATCTAATCCCAACAAAAAGTAAAGAAAGAAAGAATGTCATTTATTTGGCAGATACATGAAACAAACCACACAGAAGTAATAAAAAAACGGTATGCCAAAAACTGAGTGTGTCACACGGCATTAAAAAGTACAAGTAATAAAATGTCACCTGGCAAACATAGAGCTGGCACTGAGCACGCTGGAGTCAGCCGAGGACATGACGGCCGCTGACACGGCACCCAGCCCGAAGAACGACACGAAGTCAGGAGTCAGGTGCTGCAGCACTAGCGGCAGGATCATGGAGGTCTGGTCTGAGGGCAGCTCGCCCTCCGGCGTCAGGGCGCCGTGGTAGTTCGTCTCGTTCCATGCTAGGGGAAGGAAAGAGATTAATGGAGAATAGTAAGAGAACAGATGGACCGGCTGTGAAAGGCATGAACTTTAAGATGATGGCTGACTATAGAGCATGAGGGCAAAAGAACCATGGCTAGAACAAGAAACAGTTGAAACTGATTTATAAAATACAGGCACATTATAATATTAAGGTGAAGCAGATGTCTCTGCATCACCCAAATGTTGACTATTAGAGAATGCCTAAGGCACTAAGTCTGTACATTTGTGTGTAATGTAAAGTGAAATAAACAAATTGTGACAGCAATCTTACTATTGACTTTCATTTAGGAAAATGACGAAAGCATAACAAGACATGTAAACTCACAGGTGCCCTTGGCGATGGCTCCGATGAGCACAGGCGGGATGGCCATGATGATGCAGCCGAACGCCGCCACGTACGACAGGATCTGTGCGCGTCCCGCCGTCTTGCTGCTCAGGACGCGTTGGAAGTATACCTGGTGGGAAAGATAGCGGAACCAACCGGTGATGAATAGAATAGAACAACTCTTTATTATACACTATACAAAAATTATGAACAGTGTCGGACGTAAAAGAATAGCACCATCCATAAAGTGGGTTTAATTACATTGCGGGGCGCAATCGAGCTATTGATCACATTAAACGTTAGAAACCCGCAATGAATTGAACTTGCATGTCAGCTGGTTGCATGTAGAAACGTAGCTTTTGGTAGACGAGGTTTTTGAGCAATTTGCTAGAAAAATCAAGAACAAGTATGTTTCTCACCTGCCAAGGGATCCCCCCGAAGACCAGCAGCAGCCCGTAGTCGACGTAGAAGCAGTAGTACCCGGGCTCCACCCGGCCGATCCAGTCCACCTCCATGGAGCTCAGTGGCTTGACGTGCTCGTTGGCCCACGCGAACGGGATGCACATCCACAGACCTGGGGATAAGGGGGGGCTTCAGGGTACGAAACTAGGTGAGCTCAAGTATCATAGCTACAGAAAAGCTTAGACATCCATTTTTTTTATAACAGTAATAGATCCTTTATTTCAACTAAGGCTCATAAAACAAAATACATACATAAATATAAAAACAATAACTATAAACATATTTGATAAACAAAACACGACGCCGTCACTTCGTGTGCCGTAGTTTTTAACTACTGCACACGAAGTGACGTCGTCGTGTTACTCTGCGAGGTGCCGCATAGCCGGCCGCGGAAACGCGCCGATACAGTCACCTTTCAGCAAAAACTCTTCCTTGAGGAAGGTCACCAAATGATGAGTCGGAACGCGCATCACGAACGACTTGAAATTGGTGTTATGGCGCGCCTCCAACTTCTCCACACCCTCAAGGTCCAATTATGGCTGCAGAGCCATGATCAGTCAGTATCAAGATTAAATATTTGCCACCTTTTAAGGCAAGAAATTTGTTCATTTTCAACATGGGACACTGTAATTCATGTTACATGTGTATAGTATGCGCCAGATAAATGTGGAATAAAGTATATTGACCTTTCCCTAATAACTGTTCATAGGTACCTGAACAATTAAATATGAATCGTTTTTCATTATTAGACAATGTTAAGGATCACGAGAGATGATGATTCGGGACAGCTTTGTGTCATTAATTCCGTTTTTCAAATTAAAAATGTCAATAATTGTAGGTGGGTCAATGACCGTTATTCCACGATTATCTGGCGCCTACTATAGTCGTAGTTATACCTTTAGCCTCTTAATAAGAAGGTGTTGTTTAAAATGCAACCCGTTCTAAATTAGACAGCTACTTGTGGAGTAAGTTACAATGACTTTGATAGCGAATCGACTGATACAACTGCGAGTCTGCGACAAAACCCTTTTATTTCATTTATTCAATGTCATTTATTTTTATGGGACTCCGGGGTTGCGGGCGCTAAGAGTGGGGACTCTATCCGCCAACCCAGTGATCCCAGGAAAGACGGTGATATGGTGATCACGTCACGTGTTGCCGTGCACGGCGAGGCTTAGGGGAGACCCCTTTACAGTCTTCCCAGGGAAGTTCAAACAAGCGTTGCACAGAGGGAGTTCTGGAGTAGTCTTTCAAGAGGTAACGGGGCTTCTTCTATATGCTGCTGGTGATCACCGTGGTGGTTTTAGTGGGGTAAAAATCCCACACTCCCACTTTCCCCAAAAGTGCAGGCGCCTTTTGAAGGTTTACCCCAAAAACAAAAAATAGGCTGATGTAGAACACAGTAGATACATTATTTGGGCATCTCATTTTCACCCGTTGCCTAAATATCTCAAGAAGAACTCTCAGGATGTAATAGCACTTTTATCATTGATAATTTTTCCACACAGTGAACGCCTGTTTTGTGTACGTTATAATATCTTCTTCTCCTATAATCCCTTACCTATGAATATACAGAAGAGCTGTATGACGTCTGTGTAGGCGACGGAGTACAGTCCGCCGAACAGCGTGTAGAACACGGCCACGCATGCCGAGAAGATCACCGACGTCTTCTGGTCCATGTCGATGATCACCGCCAACGTCGCGCCTGAGACACAATGGTGAGTTAGTACAGTGGCGAATATCACCGCCAACGTCGCGCCTGAGACACAATGATGAGTTAGTACATTGGCGAATATCACCGACAACGTCGCGCCTGAGACACAATGGTGAAGTTAGTACAGTGGCGAATATCACCGCCAACGTCGCGCCTGAGACACAATGGTGAAGTTAGTACAGAGGCGAAAATCACCGCCAACGTCGCACCCGGCATGACTTTCTGCGACATCTACAATCATCGTCATATTTAAGCCCATTGACACAAAACCTTAATTAAATATTAAACCTCAACCACCTCTCGTCATAGTCAATCACTCGTCCATTGGTGAAAACCGTATGACNGCCAACGTCGCGCCTGAGACACAATGGTGACTTAGTACAGTGGCGAATATCACCGCCAACGTCGCGCCTGAGACACAATGGTGAAGTTAGTACAGAGGCGAATATCACCGCCAACGTCGCGCCCGGCATGACTTTCTGCGATATCTACAATCATCGTCATATTTAAGCCCATTGACACAAAACCTTAATTAAATATTAAACTTCAACCACCTCTCGTCATAGTCAATCACTCGTCCATAGGTGAAAACCGTATGAAAATCCATTCAGTAGTTTATCGCGTACAAACAGACAGACAGAAGCCGCGGAGGGACTATGCTTTATAATATCACCTACACGTTGATCATTATATACATTTTATTTTATTGTTCAACCGTACTTATCAAAAAAGCGTTTTTTTTTTTTGTTCGAAAAAATACAAAGTGATTTCCCTAGAGGTTACAACAAAAGGCCGACACCTTTTTAAATAAAAAACTGTTTTTTTGGAAATGAAAATAAAACATATTTCATTGAAAAAAACGCAACTGGAACGCAAATATATTCATATTTCCATGAACTGAACACAAATCGTTTGACATTTGAAACTCAAGGGTGGTGCGGTATGACGTCAATCGACATACAACAAGATCCAAGATAGGTACATAGACACTATGACGTCAGAGACTCACTGCTATTGATTTCAGAACTACCTACTGATTCCATTACAGTAAATAACAAGTGCGCGTGAATCCAATTGTATCCCGGGCCCCCGACTCGTGGTATAACGGTGGTCACTGTGGGGTTTTAGTCGGTAGGAGTCCGACATAACACTTCCTCAGACGGAGTGTATGGATATGTCACCGGAAAATTGCAGACTCCGTAAACAAATCTTTATTAGATTATAATTTCTCAATTTATTATGAAAAAATAGTTTTATATCCTACACTAAATCCTATCCAAATTTAATAGTTTCCAATATATCCGTGTCTTATAAAGAAAAAATTGTTTACAATTTCACGCGATATTTTACAATCTTACGGCGTTTGCAATTTTCCGGTGACAGATACTCTCCGTCTTTCCCCATAACAAACAAAGGTAAGTAACAACATCATTACATCAGGCAAGCTTTTGGCAACCGCATGGCGTAATCGATAATAATCCCAACATATACCAACATGGCCTCTAGACAAAATGACTTACGATAATCGCTGACAATTGTAGAAAAGTGAAAAAATTAAGCGATTAACGTACGTTGCCATATTTTCACGGGGTCTATTCCATTTTGGAATCTTTCAAATTGCTATCGCCGATCGAGTGTCACTTGTCTAACGACCCTTTTTATCCCGGAAACGTATCCAGCCCATGGTCCATCAGTGTTACAAACATATAAATCATTCAATCCAACCGTTGAGCCGTCATTGATTTCAGCTTTATACAATTTATAGAAGGATTCATTTTCAGTTTTAAAGTTGCTATCCTAATTTAATTAACTGTATCATGGTACCAGTAATCCTTACAAATTCACAGAAAATGGTGACAGCATAATAACCTCATTTGAAACAGCTATGTCCGAAATGAGTCTAATTATTTCAGTACCAAGCACGCCATTATGAACATGAAAGAATTAAAACATAGTTGTCCTCGATTTAAAAAAAAAAAACATTATCAGCCACACGGGAATGAAGAAATAACAACTTGCTTAATGAACGTCTGAAGAACAAATTACATTAACATACGAACAATTTATGAAAACAATGCCGACACTATTTCAGCTTAACCCCGACACTTCGAAATATAACGCCCCAGTTACGAAGGGACAGGTAACCCGAAGAGCCTGTATATCCTCGCCCCGGGGGACGAGGTCATCCCGAGCTTCCGTCGAGCATCCGCCAAGCTATCCCCGAGGCATATCGATCCGGCACGAGTTACCAAACTGTCGTGACTTGGCTGCGAAGAGACAAGGGACCTGCAGTGCCTCTTGGCACAACACTAAGCTACGGTAACATTAAGTACGTATTGAATTTTCAATGAGCTCGTCAGACCTTGACCGATTTTTCAACTTACATAAATAGACCGACCCTTTGCAAAGGGTCGCCAGGGTCGTTTCGGCCCCCAACTGAGGTATCCATCATACAGTTGGAATAAAAATGAAATTAAAAATCCGATACCAGATAACGTTGAAAATTCAAATTAACTATCACGAGTGCAGTTTACTTTAATTGGAAGCTTTATTGTGTTCTTAAAGAAATGCAACATTAGATAGGTCTAAACTTTGAAAGGACTTGTGTGTGCCAACATGTTTCCTTTCTTCTCTCCATAATTATAGACCTGTTCAATTTGTCCATTACACAACGATATTATCTGTAGACATTTTTCCTTCTTAAAAATACATTATGTCTGAACTGTTGATTAATATAATGTAAACTTAGCTATCATTAATTAAAGAGTTTTGTTAACTTCAACAAAGTTCAGGAAAATTAATACTGAAAAAATTAAAACTCTGCGTTAACATTTCGTCACTAAAGATTTTCCTCAAAGTTAGTTAAATAAACGAAAAATTCAAACTACAAGTTGATAGTCCTTAAACCTCAACTTCCATAAACGGTGGTTACTCGCTAACGAAGTAGATGATCCGTTAACAATTAGACGGTTAACTAAATGAGAGTTAAGTGGTGCTGGTGTAAGAACCCTGTAAGTCAATTAAAAGGCTCGGAGCCTGGGATCCGATTACTGACGGAGGAGCGAACTAACTGCCGTCAATTAACTTTCCTTGAACACTAATATTATCAGACATATTCTTCTTTTTAAAAAGGTAAAAAAGGAACCCTTATAAGATCACTCTCTTGTCCGTCTGTCCGTCTGTCTGTCCGTGTGTCACCACCGATTTTCTCAGGAACGGGTGCACCTAGCAAATTGAATTTATACCAGATACTGAAGTCTATAGTCTCTACTAGGTGTATAAAAATCAAAGTCCTGAGTCAACACGATAAAAAGATATTGGCAAACTTAGATTTTCACGAAAACTTGTAAGTACCAAAATTTACTTTGATTTTCATGATTTTTAATTTTTCAGAATTTTCCCTTTACTTGTGCTGTAAGACCATGCTTTTAACCAAAATTGACAATTCTAGGTCAACCGGAAGTACCCTATAGGTTTTGGGTCGAAAACCTATATGATAGTTCCCGTTGACCTAGTTTATATTTATTTTCCTGGTACGAGTAAAGCTGTCTCAGGAATTAAGTGACATTTACAGACAGGTAAGTGAAATACATATGTATACTACTAAGCATACTATGCATTATATTATACAGTAGATTGTTATTTCTTGATAGTCATAACACTCGTATAATGAAATTATAAGATTGAATAAACGATATACCGCACCGAGTATCGGTCGTTTTGGCGACGCTTGGGTGAAATCCAAGTTCAATATTGAACATGTTTCTGCTAAAACGATGAAGAAACAATATAATAATATAGGGGCAGCAACTAAAAGGAGATACCTAGTCTCTTAACAAAGGCAAAACTTATAATACAAAACCTCCTGACATGACAAACCAGCTGGATACTAATTACACCGTAACTCGTAATTGCTAGCCTTTCATAAAACGTACAAAGCTTACAGTAATGGTATACCGTGTAGATTGCAAGCGTATCAACTGAACGTAATCGTTTTCATGAACTAACTACACAGCTCCTACGTCAGAATGACGTGTGTTATTCCGCCCCCCCGTGTGGTAATACCCACAGGTGCGGGAAAGCGGCCAGCTGTGAGCTAGCTGATTTGTTTTCCTTTATAAGTCACTATTTTGATTATTATTATTACGTATTACGGACTGATTTATTTATAGCTGTTTTTGTTTTTGCAATGATACTAGTTTTGCTGTTTGGCGGTGCCATTATTGTCAGGCGATGTGGCTATACACGTTTAAGATTCGTTCTTAAATGTAACAAATCGAAACCTAATGGTTTTTTATTTGTTTTAATTTTGGCTTTGGTTCCTTAGATAACGTACCTACTGATCCATTCAGATAACATTATTTTCGAAATCAAAAGCCATTTATTGAAATAAGGCTTGAGAGCCAGCTTTTTTTGGACGTCATGTTTTACATAGAGAAATGGCAGCAGAAATAGAAATGGCGCAACAAGCTCCCCATCAACACTTCTGCAGTAATGTATGCAAGTAATTTTATTTCCCAAAAGGCTTAGACTATTGACTAGATTTACGTAGACTGGATGCTTAGTTATGTACACATAAATACTCTGCTTAATAATTAATACATTCTGGTAGTCTTCAAGACATGATAAATACTGTTTATAACTACTTGCTACATAAAGTTATAAACAGCCATTCACCTTCCATCGGATACACAATACTGAATTAAAGCAGGTTACACGTGAAGCATTGCTCCAATTTCTCTCAGAGAGCCCGTAGTAGGTACCTACGGCCGAATTTGATATGTATCTGAAATAAGCTCAGGTTGCTCCCGCCAGCCGGGGCGCGGTTACTGCGGGCACACAAGTAATTAACTAAGATGGTTACTGCGGCAGGATAACACCGCTAAAAGATCCATTATCTTTTATCTTTTGTTTGTTAAGATAACGTTTAATTCGTAAAGATTTCGAGTTTTATCTTGAGGCTTTGCTAAGATTTAGAATTTTGCAAAGAGGCCCTCGACAAATGGCATTGTAACAGGTAGCGAGGCGCAGGCGACTGTCAATACGTCAAGAATGTCCTAATGACAAATGCCGTCGAAGTGTCACGTGAACAATCCCTTATAATTCGGCATATCGATAATTGCTATCGCTGATAGTTTGGAAGTTGGTGGTGTGACACCCCCGCGGCCCCGTGCTTCAGAAAGTACGTTAAGCCGTTGGTCCTGGTCGTGTCGGGTTGCCGTCCCATCGGAATATGAGAGTGATGGAAGAGGGAGTGCACGTGTGTTTACGCACACACTTGTGCCCTATAATATGTCCCGCGTCGATGGCTAGTCGGCTCGGTCGGATGGCTCGGTTGAGATTGGCCACCATGGCCATTATCGGTCAGGAGGACTGTATAGAACGACCCCCCGACGAAGAGACTGCCTCAGGTTTAGTGGCTCTTCGAGGAAACATTTTATCTGTGAGCTGGCATCTGTTATCAAAGTCTTTGCTTCGGGATCGTTTGATGCCTACTGCGACTAAGGCACTGGCGAATAGAAAAAGTGAACCTGGAACGGGGAATGGTTCTTTGGAGTACCGAGAACAGAATAGAAATACTCTTTTATTGTTCTCTATAACAATTTTTTTTTAAACATTGCCCCACACTAGGAATTTATCCTGTATCGTGGGTGCGTTTACAAACATATAAACTCACATACACAAACAGCCAGACCCTATTAGAATTACAATAGGAGCTTCTAAAGTTATAAGAAATTTTATTTAAAAAAAATATAGGGTAGTGTTAAAGCGATCTTTTACATACCATTTTTGGATGGATTTGACAGAAGAGGAGAAGAAATGTAGGTACTCCATAGTGTACGATATAAATATACCTATACAATACATTACTAATAAAATACATACAAATATCTTTGACCATATTTTAAAAGAAGGTACTAATCTTGCCGACACTGGCAAATCACTTCATAGCAGGACTTTGCAAGTTCCTCATATCCTATTTATTTGAAGTAGATGCAGCATGTCATCCCTGTTTTTCGTCATCGCAATAGTCCATCCCTTTCTGACCATGTAATTTCTCATACAATCCATTCACCGTTTCTTTGGTCAAATTGAACCTATGTACTTTTATTTATTTATGTACACACAATATACTTAAAACAGAAAATTGGATACAGAGGAAAGAGCAGACAGGTACTGCTTATTTCAATAGAAATTTCTTCAGACCTGCGACTGAAGAGTGGGATGATAAACGTAGACACAGTGTGTAAAGAGACAGAGAAGGAAACATAAAATAGACTACAAACTTAACTAAAACACACTATTATCAAACGACAATAAACATACAAACAAATATACACAAATAGATTCACCTCAATACATTACGTACATGCACAATACGTAATTATATTAAAATATTATTAA
>NDFZ01000313.1:0-10702 GCA_002192655.3 Mamestra configurata | reverse complement strand
ACATGACAAGTTAAAGGGCCTACTCAGACCTAACAGCCTAACAGTCCCTAAAACCTATAAGCCGTACAGCCGTAACCTACCATGTGCCTGGTATGTGATAAATAAACATAAAGATAAGTTCAGGATGTCTGCACCATGCGACCTAAGGCTACAGACGGATAGGGGCAGGATTTCCAGGTTCGGGAAGGGTACACTCACTGCCAGTCACGCAGACTACGAGACTGATCAGAGATGGCTAAAGGTGTCTTGGCCACAGTGAGGGGTAATGAGACAAGAATATAAAACTCAAACCTGTTTTATTTACAACATGTTACAGCCTTATATACTACTTTTTCTTAATACACACTATTAGCACACACGCAGTACGCAGTTATATACGCATAGGACATAAATAAATTTGTATATTATACAAATTTATTTGAGTCCCATGCGTGTAAGATGCAACCAAACAGTAATATAATTGGGCCGCGCGTCAGAAGGTCGAGTGCTGAGNTACTACTTTTTCTTAATACACACTATTAGCACACACGCAGTACGCAGTTATATACGCATAGGACATAAATAAATTTGTATATTATACAAATTTATTTGAGTCCCATGCGTGTAAGATGCAACCAAACAGTAATATAATTGGGCCGCGCGTCAGAAGGTCGAGTGCTGAGACAATGTCCAAAGGTAACATTGAACAGATACCTTGAAAGTCCTTATCCGCGATACACATACATACGTACTGTTTAGTTATTAATTAAAATTAGTTATTAATTTTATTTTACTGGTTTGTTTGTCTTGTGCGAGTCCCAAATAAACATTTTTCTTTCTTTCTTTACTTATAATGAAAGATTTTTACGATTACCCACGCAAAATTAACTTGTTCCATATTAGTCTCTCACCTTGAGACATACTGTCTATCTATATCATCTATTTTATGTACCCTTCGTCCATGTGTCACAGCGGACGGCCAACTGAAAACGTGTTTGACGTCCATCCAGCAAACGCTGAAATGATAACCGTGTCTCCATTATTCTTATCTTTAACTCTGTGTTTGATGCCTTTGTGTTGTTGCTGTGTCGACAAAATATTTTCTATTCTGTCATAGACGATGTCGTGCACATAATGATGAAACCCTCAGTTTCTAGAGCTGAAATACCGACCCGTCACCAAATTAACGCAAGTCAACACTCATTCAACCTATCAGCTAACGCGCATTTGACAGTAATTTGTCATATTATTTTTTGCGATAATTTTCGTTCTAGAAATTGGGCTCTTGTTATGTTTTTTAGTTAAATTTATTTTAGATGTGTTTGCTCTTGACTCTAGTCTAGGTCAGAGGTGACAAGGACAAAGTCGACGATGGAGTGAGCTTACCTTGAAGAAGCCTGTTCACTCTAACTTTGTTGTTTCTTAATTCATTTACTTTGTTAAGTTTTAGGGTTTCGAACGTCCGAAACGGAACTCATCTATGATCATTAATCTTTTGGGCGCGAGTCCGACTCGCGCTGGTTCAGTTTTGGTACCTACAATGAGCTTAAGTTGGTACCACATCCTACTACATTCACTTAACAATATTTTTAATCAAAACTTACAACAAAAGCATCAGCTAAATGGACCCTGTGGAACTGTTTCGTTAAGAATTCCCGTCGTATTAAACTTGTACGCGAGTTTTTCGGAACTTATAAATTGTTAGGAAGAATTTCCGAGGTGTGTAGAAAAACTGCTCCGGCACAATTTAGGTTGCTTACTTATTCGGATTTCGTTATGTATGGACGTTGCTTTTATTTATTTTGATAAACAACAATAATTGTAGGACCAGCGAATCATAGATTATTCGGGATTTGTAGTTTCTTTTTTTGTAATTATTTTAAATTAGTGTGTCCTTGACCTTGATCTACCTCGAGCGTAACTTGAAACGTATTATTAGGGTAGTCTAGTGCTTGCAAGCGGTAAGCTAAGTTTGAGGTCCTGGGTTTGATTTTCACGTAGGGCAAAGTCGTGTTGCATTTAACCATCAGAAATTTATCGGTAGCAGAGTCTACATTTGTGCGGGCTGATGGCTATACGCTTGCTTTGAACTTTTACTTGGGTACCTGGCGAAATATGGGTGTACTAGTAAGTAGTCCTCTATCAACATGAAATGCTATCGATCTACTAATTCCCACTGTAGAGCAAATAAGCCTCTAAAACCGTTTTCCACACAATTCAGTCTTCCACGAGCATGTACTTACGTATTATTAAACCGTTAATCATTGTTTAACTCACTAGCACTAGCTTAGATTTCAATCCTTGAACATGCATTCTCACTACATCTAGCTACTACATCTGGAAACCGCATTCGCGCTCCGACTTCCTCCGTAAAGCTCTGCAAGCCCGAAAATAAATAAGTACTATTATCCCCTAAGCGTGAATTCGTGGAGATTCGTTTTAAACGAACATTCCCGAGCGTAGTTTAATTTCAAGACAGTGAATCGTGTATTCGCTGATGCGGCAAATAGGCACAGTTGGAATGACGTCCTGTTGTGAACAAAAATACGAAGTTTTTAATTGGTCAGTCAGTTTATACGGAGTTTTGTACTTCGATAGTTTATTTCTGGGTTTGTGTAGGAGCTGGCTTCCGCTCTGGGAGAGGGAGAATGTGTAAATTATTGCTCCTGTCCCTTTTGCCTTTTACCCAGCTGAGCGACGCAAAGGAGGGTAATGTGTTAATTAGTGTATGTATGTTTGTTCCTTTGTTTCTCTCAAAGACGTTGGCCGATTTTGATGATTCTTACGTCAATCCATTCGTCTTAATTTTGCACGTGTCACTAAAGGCATGACAGTATTCAAAAGTATTTTTTTTTAGACTTGTCAATTTCTTGTCTTATATAACCAAAAAAGAGGATGTGGTTCTAGTATTCTACATATCTCCCAGTCTTGTGTAATATTGTAAAAAGATTTCTCTCTCGAGAATATTCCGGGCGTAAAACAATCCTGACAAGATTTGACGAGAATCGTAAAATCTAGAGTGTGTTTTAATGAGATTGGCGCAGTGGCTGATCGATTGTCTTTATGTGCTGAGATTTGTGTCTGTGGACCTGCAGTTTTATTCGGAAGAATTCCTTATGTGCCATCTTTTGGAAGGCAGGTTTTTATTGTAACACTCTAGCTTCTGACAGCGGGTTTGCAGGCGTGAGCATGTCGAATATTGTGACCATGATAGCGTGCAGCGGTATCAATTCCGCCTAAAGAATTATAACGAAGCGAAATTTGTACAACAATAGAAAAAGAACCGCAACGCCATCCCGCTAGTGAGGAACTACTAACGAAATCCTGCATCGCGGTATCAGTTTTCCGTGCGTTTTGAGTCTATACTAGAATCTGAATTTCAACTTTTGGGCAGTTGCCCACTAGACACAACAACCGTCTGGTCGGAGGATCCTCCCTTTCCAATGGAGGTTTGCGGGACTTTACTCTCTGTTCCGCATACCCTTTATAAGCGTACTCAATTAATCTGCCCAGCCATTTTCCAACTATGTTGGGGTCAGCTTCCAGTATAACCAAATGCAGAAGAAGACCACTTTCTACGAGGAGAGACTGACATCCACAACCAAGTAACTGGGTACTGGGTAACACGATACCCCTTGGCAAGACTGGTGTCAGATATCCTGGTTTCTGACAATCCGTACCGACTCACAGATCTACATCTAGTTTAAAAATGAGCAAAAAAGATTGACGTGTAAAAGTACTTACAAAATAAATACCATTTATCATTTACAAAATGACAGCCGGAATGCATTTAAAGTCAAAGTCTATGCAGTCAAATAAAATTAATTCATGTATTTCAATTAGACCATTAAAAGGCACTTTTGAACGCCAAATTTACAGTTTGACACTAGTAATATATTTTAGTGACTCTTAAGGTGTCGATTGTCGAAAAGTAGATTCCTATGGAGAAGAACGGACAAGAAGCTCCAGAAAGAGAAAGAAAAGAAACAAAGAAAAAGAGTTTATTTGCCAAGCATGACGCATACCAAAATAAAAATAAACAAAATTACAAAAGTTATGCGAGTTGGGAAGATATGCGTCACATTCGCGCAAAACAGCCATCGCTCAGCATAATGCTGGGACTCGTGTGCAAGACAGAGCCACAGCGCTGGTTTTCAGTGACAACCAGCGTTGACAGAATGACGTCGATCTGGGCAGCATAAAAAAGTAATTAAAACGAAATTAATAAACAAAAAAATAATATAATATGGGTGAAAATATAATAAATACAACGTTTAGATAATGGCAACAGACTACATGGCAACAGGCATTGATGCCGCTGCACGCTGTCATGGTCACAATATTCGACATGCTCACGCCTGCGAACCCGCTAACAGAAGCTAGAACGTTTCAATAAAAAGTAGCGGGCACAACACCAAAAAAAAAACAGTAATGTCCATAGTTACTCCAGTCGATGTCTGAATACGAACATTAGTACGAAGTTTAGATATAAATGTAACCGCTCGTTGACCTGATTCCGACTCACCTGATTAATGTATTTCACTCCACAAAGGACAAACGCGAAATACGTATTTATTGGGACACATATGCGTCGAACAATCATTGCTATTGAACAGCCGATCTCTGAAACTATCCAACACATGTGAAAAAGTAAATGAAAAATAACGGAAACAGTTGCAAGCGACTATTAATTTATCAACGTCGGCTACGTTTATTCGCTGACTTCATCGCATTGGTCGCCATTTTCTTTTGGCTGCCATATTTCTTTGCCTGCTCATAATTAATGAGAGGTTTGATTTGCTTTCAAAGTAAATGTATCGGTAAATGTACTGTATCGGCGACGTGTGCTTTGTTATCGTGTTATTTATTATGATGGCGAATGCGAGGGGTGTACGTACATAAACGGTTAGGCTAGGAGCTAAACAATATAAAAGTCACAAAACGTTTTGATTTTAGATTATTTTTAAAATGTACCTATAGTAGCTATATTTTAGCATGGCAATAGTGGTCATTGACCCACCAACGTTTATTGACGTTCTTAATTTAAAATGGAAATGAAACATGAAGCCAGCCTGAATCGACATCAATCGTGATCCAATTTTATTAACTAAAGTAAATCGACATACAGTTAATTGTTCCGGTTTTTTCGACGAGGTACCTATTAGGGAAAGACCGCTATTACCGTGCTTGAAACGGAACAACTATACACGGAGTCTTTGTTTTCCGATAGCTATAAAGGGGGGGTCTTTAAGACAAGATTGAATACTATATATACTACTTCTAGGCAAGCGTTCTCTTAACCACGTCATCGCTTTCCATCAGGTGACATTGTGGTCAAGCGCGAGGCTATCAATCACAAAGAAAAAGGTATTTGTGAATGAAATAAATGATTAAATACTAGTTGGCGCCCACGGCTCCGCCTGTGTGATTGTCGAAAATTATCCCAAGGGAACATATTCCCGGTATACAAAGTATCCTATGTGTTATTCCAGACTATAATCTAAGCTAAAGCTCTAAGCTAAATTTCATCAAAATCCATTCAGTAGTTTTTACGTGAAAGAGTAACAAACATCCATCCACCCATCCATCCTTACAAACTTTCGCGTTTATAATATTAGTAGGATCTATACGAACTCTTTACTAGATACTAGCTTTTGCCCACGACTTCGTCCGCGTGGAATAGTTACTTTGGGTAACCATTTTTATTTTTAAGATACTATTTTTTCAAAAACTCTAGGACATAATGTTTATTTATTTTTATCAAGTACCTTAATACAAAGGTTCATGTTTTTAGCTTCAATAATTACAGACTCCCATACAAACTTACATCCCCTATTTCAAATCCTTCAAGCTTTTTCTGAGCTTTTTCTTTTTTTTTTGTCTGAGATAAAGAGATTTTTTTTTTTCTCGCGACACAGGGTAGCTTATGTCCTTTTCCCGGTTTTAATCTATATTCATTCATTTAATCAAAATCGGTTCATCGGTTTAGGCGTGAAAGCGTAACAAACGGGCAAAAAGACGACGCATTCGCATTTATAATAACGTACGTGTGTATGTGTGTGTGTGTGTGTGTATTTTTATTATTAGTAGGAGAGGGAGGATATGGATCCTTTATACCTGAATATTTACTGTTAACAAACATTAAAGCTACTTTAGAATGCTCAGACGTTTCCATTAGCTTCCGGAGTCCGAGCGTTTCAAGTTATTTGCTAAGAACTTGGTCCGTCCACCACAAGCATCGTTTGCAAAATTAACTACATCATTAATTATGCAGTTTGTTGACGCAAAATATTGAAATTTCTGTTTATTTTGTAAAATTCATGTAAAGTCACGAGTAGAAATTACAGTTATTAATTAAGACAAATTGAAAAACCAAATTTCCACCTAAAGTTTTGGTAGAAAATTGATTGTGCTGTGTAATATTTCGAAGTCAAACCATTAAGAAATAGGTTTTTGCTCAAAGTTATACCTAATCGTTGCTTCACTACTAGATTATTGCTTTGACTCTCCGTCATATTAAATTTAGCTAGATAGAAAATGGCAAAGAAAAGATGGATGGATTGTGTGAGAAGTGATATGAAAGAAAAGGGAGTTAGTGATAGCGTGACGACTGACAGGACAGAATGGTAGAAAAAAACGTGTTGCGCCGACCCCAAGTAACGTGGGATAAGGGCAGGAAGATGATGAGAAAGATAGAATACACTTTATTATACACCGGATATAGTTACACAACTATTTTACACAAACATAATGTATTTGTAATACATGTCTCAAAACCTAAAGAAAACAAGACGCAGTAAAAAAAACATTTTTTTAATGACGAAGCTGTGAGCTTTTTAAAATCTGCGATAGGCAAAAATTGCACTAATTGCGTGTGACGTCACATTCTATTTATTCAAAAATCGAACTATTTTAGAGACATCTTTCAAATAAGTATTTATTCACACAGATTTTTGTAAGCAGTATTCGGTATTTATGCCGACGGCTAAAGATGATATATTTGACGAAGATGTGTGTTTATCTTTATGACCTCGTTTCCTGTTGGTTAATTAACAGTTGTATGAGGCTGTCTCTTTATTTCACCCCAAAGAGATGCGACTGCTCAGTTTTCCCTCATGATTCGATACCGTAATAATTACGCATTGCCATTTTCCTTGTTAGTCTACAAACGAGAGTTTTTGATCATCATAATTATTAGCTAAATGAACGTATTTTACTGGCTTCGATTGGCTAAAAGGAAAATGCTATAATAACCATGTTCTTTATTGTTAGCACGAGGAAGTATCCTATCATTTCTTTTTTATTTCATCGCCTAATTGGCTTCTGCGACACTTAAGAATAAGAGATGAAATGTCCCTAGCTGGAATTCCTTAAATAAAACCAGTTTGATAGATCAAAAGTTAAACTTCTGGACTTGTANGGCTTCGATTGGCTAAAAGGAAAATGCTATAATAACCATGTTCTTTATTGTTAGCACGAGGAAGTTCCTATCATTTCTTTTTTATTTCATCGCCTAATTGGCTTCTGCGACACTTAAGAATAAGAGATGAAATGTCTCTAGCTGGAATTCTTTAAATAAAACCAGTTTGATAGATCAAAAGTTAAACTTCTGGACTTGTATTATTTATTTATTTAAACTTTATGTACAAAAGCGGACTTAATGCATCAAGGCATTCTCTACCAGTCAACCTTTGGGTTATAAAGACTATACTGTGGTAGGTGTACAATAAATAAAAATAAGATTCAAATTGAATTTTAACATTTCGGAGAGAATATACAGATAATATATATAATACTAATAAAATACATATACATATATTATGGGGTCGTTTAATCCCAGAATTGTGACGAACAAAACAAAAAAAAAACGAATAAATTTTTTGCACATGCGCACACATGCATGTAGGTATGACTTAATGCACATGTATTTTATATATGCTGGGTGTAAAATAAACAACGAAAACCCTGATGATTGTATCTACTCATCATTATGAACAAATTTGACTAAATCTACACTGAAATCGCGCCAAAAAACAGCTGTTTAGTGCATTTTGTCGAGCTAAGCAAAAATAGTAACCGTCGATTTTTTTTTCGCGTTTTCGGTTTTCTTCGACTTCCTTTATCTTTTTGTAACTAAACATAATAAAAAAACCCTTTTTATATTAGTTTGAACCACTTTACGAGAAAAAAAAACCAATTAAATTATTGACCTTTTTTGATCGCTGTCTCCCGGACTATTCACTGTCAACAGTAGGTATATTGAGAGTTGGTTATATTTTCTTAAGAATATTAACGTTTTTTCCGTTACGATAGGATATTAAAAATGTTGATCAATATTTACGTTTCCTAACTGTGCCAGATGCTGCCAAGCCATATAATAAAAAAAAATCATTGCTTTGCTTGTTTAATTTGAAAACCATGACGAAGTGTGTAAGGTAGAACAGGGGATGATGAAAGATCAAATTCGATTTCTAATTTATAAAGAACTAGCGTTTGCCCACGGCTCCTCATGCGGAATATATTTTCACAAAAATCGCAAAATTCATTAAAATCGGCTCTGTGATTTAGGCATGAAAGCAAAAACGGACAACCTTACTTTACATTTATAANATAGGATATTAAAAATGTTGATCAATATTTACGTTTCCTAACTGTGCCAGATGCTGCCAAGCCATTTAATAAAAAAAATCATTGCTTTGCTTGTTTAATTTGAAAACCATGACGAAGTGTGTAAGGTAGAACAGGGGATGATGTAAGATCAAATTCGATTTCGAATTTATAAAGAACTAGCATTTGCCCGCGGCTCCTCATGCGGAATATATTTTCGCTAAAATCGCAAAATTCATTAAAATCGGTTCTGTGATTTAGGCATGAAAGCAAAAACGGACAACCTTACTTTAGATTCATAATATTAGTGAGGATAGGACAGTTTTTTCGGGTGTGTAATGTTAGGAATAACTATTTTTAATATAAAAACGATCGATATAATTTCGTTTGATATAATTTGTTATAATCATTTATTGCTATAATCACGGATTACGGGAGCTAAGTTCGCTTGCTTAGCTTGCTCACTGTGGCGCCCGTCATCCCATTCGAACCTATCCTATATAATTATGGTGTCTTAAGTTCCCGAGCTTGCGCGGCCGGTCTTTGTTCAACGATTAGATGAAATGACAATCATACAAGATGATAATTAGATCAAAAGGACGTTATACTAAATAAGAATATACTAAACGAACGTTATAGAAAGTGTTGTCATAGCATATGTTGTTATACATACTGTACGATATTTTAAATGAAAATTATGTACATTATAGATGAATAATAATAATGACATATATACATAACGCTCAAATGTTACGTTTACCGTTAACATTTGAGCGTTATAGCTTTTGAAAATAGAGCAAATGTTTTTATACTAAATGAGTGGCACCCTTTTTCACATCAGCCAGATATTTTAATCAAAAGAGAGCACTCATTAAAGTTATTGCCACTAGACCTTTTTAATTTAAAAAGAAAATTACATAGAATTCAAGGCTCTAATTATGTATAGATGTATTCGAAAGTATTGAAATCCAAGAAGTCGTCGCTTCAGAAAAACGCTACGACAGTAAAAGTCTTCAATTCTTTGCTCAATAAAAAGCTTTGATAAGTAACATTTTTACACAAAAAATCATTGTTAGATACCGTAGTACATTTGGAGGGACGCAATAATGAACTGTCGGGGCCGAACTTTTTTCAGAACAATGCTTGAATTTAGATGATTAAAATTCCGAGAGCAATGACGGCTCTTTGTTAGCGAGCTGATGGTAAACATTCACATTCACACTTCCATTCATTCCGTTCAAATAATTGAACAATTTGGCGGTTGTAAAAAAATATAAAAAGGAAAAACCACAGGGAAAAATAGACTGACTGATTTAGCACAGAGACGACCAGCAGTTCTGTACAAATGTCACCGGGAAAAATCAAGTGAAGTAATCTGTCAATCCAAAGCTTTAGGTGGAATGACAGTTCCCTTCACCTTAATTTTTATGGTGAGATGTTTACAGCAGTACGATTCTGTGAACATGTCGAAGTGAATGCTTGTGTGAAGTGATCACGAAGTGTGCTGTCAATCCATGTAATCAATATGGAATGACAGCTCACTTCGTGATCACTTCACCCAAGCCTTCACTTCGATATGTTTACAGAATCGACCGGCAGAATAGCACTGCTGGACAAAGTGTTTTCAAATTATTTCTGACAATCGTTGACGCTAATAGTCACTAGATAGTCTTGGTCCTTACTTTAAATTCTTCATATTTCGACATAGGTTGGTAGGTTCGTTTTGTAAGCAATAAAATAAAAGGATGGAAGGACGAGGAATGTTAAGAAGTAAGGGAGGCCTTTGCCATGCAGTGGGATAAATAATAAAGGGGTAAATAATGAGATCTGAAATTCACCCGAACGGAGTGGAGGATAAAGGCTAGTATACAAGAGCTGAAAAAAAAAATTGTGCTGCCATTTTGTTCAGGGAGTGAACGACGTCGAATCGAATCGTTTTCGAGTGCCAATTGACGCGTTTACAATTTGTGATGTGTTCAGACGATGAAGCTATTTACAGTGAAATGGCGATCACCAATTGACATATCGAGTAATGTGTTGTGTTGTGATTAATGCAGTGTCGATCGTCTTTTGGAAAAAGTGATGCAAGCAAATGGACACTTAATTTTTAGGAGAA
>NDFZ01000311.1:0-10693 GCA_002192655.3 Mamestra configurata | reverse complement strand
TGCTTACGATTTGAACGTTATTGGTCGCGTCTGATAGCATCGAAATGATTTTGTAACCTTCAGAGCGAGTGGGGGTTATCACGCGAAGTTGACGGGTTAACTCTCGGCCCTTTGTCACGACTTTAACTTACGTATATCGTGTAGCGAGTAGTCATAAACGCAATTCCTAGAAGTGCTGTTTTCAGAATTTATTTATTAATTTATTTTAACTTTATTTACAATAGGTAGTGTTACATGGGCGGACTTAATGCATCAATGCATTCTCTACCAGTCAACCTTTGGGTTTATAAAGACTACACTGTGGTAGGTGTACAATAAATAAAAATAAGATTTAAAATTGAATTTTAACATTTCGGATAGAATATACAGATAATATACATAATACTAATAAAATACATTTATATGCTAAAATAATAAACTAATAAATATGATATATAATAATCATACCGATTAAGAGAATTCATGACGAAAAATATCTAATAATGACAAGCTTAATAGTTTAATTAACTGCCTAATACATTTATCCAAGTCAATTCTCAGACGTTTTAAATACAAGCGATGTCCTTGATGGGATTTCGCGCTGAATACTTTCAAGCCCTATTTCCAAAAATCGTTCCTTACTGCTCACCCACTTTCGAAAATTGAGAAAAACGTGTGCTTTTAGGCTCTTAGACCCAGTGGTTTAGGCCGTGTGTTATCTGTCAGACATTGAACATTAGTTTTTCACTTTTCTCTAAGGATTTTTATTTGGATTCAAATAAAAGTTCTTAGATCCCTTATTTTAAATTGAAAGAGATGACAAAGAATTATAAACTTTTGTCTAATTTCATAGCACATACAACAAGGCCTTTGCTTTACTGTCACAACTGTTTACTTAACTCATAAGTGGTTTTGTTTGTTATTTTAGTCAACATATTGTAAACCATGTTACGTTTTCCTGAACAAATAGTTTCTGTTAAGTGCGGAAGTCTGAAGTCAGTCTTTAGTACCTATGTTTGCTAAGTTCCATGGCCATGAAAAGTTCAGTCTTAAGCTTGACTGGAATGTTAAGTTTTCAAGGATTTGATGAAAACTTGCTTGCATCAAAAATCATTCTTCTCAATCAATCGTCTTCCCAACTGTATGAGGGGTGGCTTTCAGTCTTACCAGTTGTATCTGAATACCAGCGACTGCCTATCTGATCCAGTAACTGGGTGACACGAAACTTCTGCGCGATACTATTGTCTGATCGTACAAATTTGTGGAACACAAAAAAAAAATTGTACGTCGTTATAACTATTTTCGAATATTAGGTGCTGTTCACTTTCACACCTACACTACGTAGAAAGTGGCCTTGACTAACTTTGGTTCTAGTCTGAGTAGGTAAAAGTTATTATTTCCCGGAAGGGGTGGTCATTACTCATACTCATAGTAGTTTCGTTACGACCAACAACAATTTATAATAGGACAGGTCCGAGAATTTTTGACGGTATCAAAAATATTTACTTTTACTTATAACGGCATAAAACATATAAGTACCATGTAAAATGCAGATTTCATCAAATACCATGTAGAATTGGAATACACCTTTCATCAACAAAATTGCTGTACCATGTAAATCTTTAAATCACCGAAAAAGTCTTTACCCAATTGCGGACATACATTACCAATACCAACTATAAATGCAATACCTACCTATATTCTTAATTATAAGTAGGTACATTGTACATGTCACCGGAAAATAGCAAACTCCGTAAGATTATAAAATAACTTGAAATATTGTAAACTCTCGATAAATTGTCAACTGAACATTTGGAATACATTTTTACGCATCATAATTTGATAGTCTATAATCTCGCGAAGTCATTACGAGAAATTGTGGATTATAATAAAATGGTGACCAATCAGAGCACAAGTCTACAATTTATCTGTTTTCGTGTGGTAGTAAACCTGGAAACAAAGCTCTCATTGGTCTTTTCAGAGAAAACAAAGACCAATGAGGGGCCAAGTTTCCAATTTACCTATCACACCAAGACAAATAAATTGTAGACTAGACAGCTGATTGGTCGCCAGTTTATGTCAGTCCACAATTTCTCGGAATTACTTCGAAAGATTATAGACTATCAAATTTTAATGCGTAAAAAAGTATTCCAAATGTTCAGTTTACATTTTATCGAGAGTATACAATCTCTCGAGTTATTTTATAAATTTACGGATTTTGCTTTTTTCCGGTGACATATATATACAAAAACAAAATACACTCAGGCGTCGAAGTATTCCTCCGCATCGCTGTCATCCGGAAACGTGCCCAGAAGACTGGCGGCATTGCCACGTTGAATGGCAATGCTAATTCTTTGAGCACCTAATTATGTATCGTCACACATGTTTGATCCTGAAATGGGCGTCTATTTTGATATTCGAATTTTAGAAGTTAAAAAAAATATTTCATATGTACTTTTTAGTTCATACTAATTTTCCTCAATTTATGTCTAATTATATTTCTCTTTACTTCTGATCAATCAAACTCCAAGACATAATAATGCCAATAATTTCAACAATCAACGATTTGGCAGCCACTGATTGTCAGCCAGATTACTTCGCAATCCCGATTCAGATATAATCTCGTGAGACAATTGACATGCCATGTCAATAGTTCGATATCAGGTACGAAATGGAACAGCTTATAATTTAATATTGTTATCAACTAATAAACTAAATTAGTTTAGAAGAGATTTCATTCAAGTTTGTGGTGTATTTTGTAAACACAAGAACTGGTTTTTAGCTTAAAGTTTTATAGATGGATTTCGGAATTTTGTTGCTAGAAAGCTCATCAAAAAAATCAAAAAAAATCAAAATCATCCTAATCTATATTTGTTTATTTTGATACTTGCGATGTACTTAGTCTGGTCCCAAGCATTTCATATCGTTAATTTTCAGTCTTTGGAAGGCTACTTCCAAAGACTTTGAAAATTATGAGATTCAAGAGATTCAAGAGCGATTTTTTTCGTTTAGCAATCTACAGATAAGGCTGAACTTATTGAAAAAATCTTTACTGCCCTGCTGAACTCAAGTTTCATCAACATTGAACTTACTCACCTTCAAGAATTTCCCGTGACTTTGAATTCCAATGGGCAGTTCTCAGAGCTGACGATACATTTCTACGTCCTTCTGCGAAATTTAAACTTCGTAAAACAAAACCGATTCTAATAAATAACAAAGGTAGCCTAACTTTCTGACTAACTGGGAGTCTTCTTCATAAGTCAGAAGTTTCTGTAAGTAATGGTCTTTCAAATGGTCGTTCAAATACGTGGTTTTCGTTTGAATTCACAACGCAAAAGCAAGCTATTTATCCTATTAATTTGAAAGAAAAGTCCACGGTGTCACCCTTGGTTTTGTTTTCTTCCTCTATCTTTTCTGTAACTTATATGGTACAAATAATAAAGGGGTATTATATATAATACTCGAGGCTAAATAATAACAGCCGCACGGGTCGATCTTCAAGGTTAAGCAACGCTTACCGAGGTTGGTTTGTGGATGGGTGACCATCTTAACATACCGAGACTCCTCCGTGCCTCGGAAAGCACGTTAAGCCGTTGGTCCCGGCTGTCATTTGTACATCTTTGACAGTCGTTACGGATAGTCAGAAGCCAGATAATCTGACACCAGTCTTGCCAAGGAGTACCGTGTTACCCAGTTAATAGGTTGTGGAGGTCTGGTAGGCAGCCGCTCCACGTAAAATACTGGTATTCAGCTGAATCCGGTTTGACTGGAAGCCGACCCCAATATAGTTGGGAAAAGGCTAGGCAGATGATGACACTCATACAATAATAATAATACTAACCTTACTACTACTATCCCACCCACACGCACAAAACGTTTTGCGTGTGGTACAGCTAAGGAGTGGAATTCCCTGCCAGAGTCTGTGTTTCCTGATAGCTACAACCTGGGAGTCTTTAAGTCAAGACTGAATAGGTTACTTCTAGGCAAGCGTGCTCCATCTTCGACCACATCATCGCTTACCATCAGGTGAGATAGTGGTCAAACGCGTGCCAATTAATATTAAAAAAAAACCTTAAGATACGCAGAGGTCGACAAATGTAGCCATTGCGTGGGAGGCCTTATTAGTACCCCTAGGTAGTTTACTTAAAGCTTGGTGGAAATGCCCCATGGTTCGTCATTAAAAGCTGAATCATAGCCGTATTCCATTATACATGAACATTTTGACGTCATAATAACTCTTGAATAATGAATTGACCTTTATATTCCTTCAGAGTGATGTCACGGATTTATCGTCCATTTTATCATCGTTTGGATTCTATGAAATAGATCCTTTTTGGATGATTGAATAGTTATTGGTATTAGAAATGTGATAGTCATGTATTTGAATCATCATTATTATATCTACTTTTGAAATGGGCTATTGTGATTTGCACGTGTTTTGTCAGGATATATACAATTATTCATGGAATAAATAGGCTAATTTAAATGCTCTTGGTACTAGCCCAGACCAATAAATCAGTTGTTAAAAATTGATATTACACCTTTTTAGTCTTGAGCCAATAAATGTATAATTACTTAATAATAGCATGTACCACGCATTTTTATAAAATAGTAACTTTTCCTAACTGCAAGTAATTACCTTCCCCTACAAGGCCTTCATTATAAACTAGCCATTGATCTGAATAAGGTATCGAGATTTTTCTGATAAACTACGGAGTAATTATCGTTTTTAATGAAGACCTTGCGAATGATTTCTGGCTGATGTCATAGCTCGTGTGAACCAGTATCAAAGGCAGCGGATCCATTAAATAGTTTTACTAACATCGCAAATACTATATCTCAACAAAGTTGGTTGGCAATAGATTTATTTAGTGATTTATTTATTATGTTAAGTCTTTATTACATCCAAGACAAATGTAGTTTAAGAGATTAAAATATGTACCAAAAAAACGCACTCCGGGAGTGCGGGCAGAAGTGAAAACTTGAACATTTACGTTGTGCATTTTTGATATTTTGGAATGGTTAGGGAATAATTTCGCACGAATTGCTTTAATTATCACTATAAAAGTACTATTATTTATGTGGTAAAATACAATATTCATTTATTGCGCTATCGTACACAAACATGACAATTTATATTACATTAAAAATTTAACACTTCAGAACTTTCCCTCCGTCTTACAAATTTTCGATCAGGTCACGCGAGTTTAACATGTTTTACCCATCCCAAAAAGTGCACAACGCCGCTAAAGAAGTTTTCACTTCAAAAAGGTTTTTCTAATTAAACTTGTCTTGGCTTTCGGGTATAGTCCTCCATTTTTTCCTGTCGTTTGCTGTTCCCATTCAGTATCTTCCTGCTATCTTTATTATATCGTCGTTCTATCGAGTCTTTGGTCTACCTTAAGCTCTTTTATTTCCAGGGCCTGTCCACTTTTTTACTCGTTTTGTCCGTCTTTCCTCAGAAGAGCGAGCAATATGTTCTGGCTATTTCCACTTCAAGTATTGAGCGTGTTATACTGCGTCTATCACTTTTGTTTTGCGTCTGATTTTATTACTATTTTGTTTATGTTTTAACTTTAGGCCAAGGATGCTCCTCTCCATACCCCGCTGGCACGAGCGTATTTTTTTCATGGTGTTTTGTTGACGATCCAAATTTGAGCACCGTACGTCGTTATCTAGTGATAGTCACCCAAAAGATAGTTATGGCAAAAACAAATGGCAATGTCGGAGCTTTCTTGCGTGATCGAATCAGAAATAAAGTTATTGCTAGAAGAATCAAGGTTTATAAAGCCTCCCCCATATTTTTCAAGCTTACTTTATCTCCTGCCTTCTTCAGCAAATCTGTAAGAACTAGTCCAAATCATCACGCCAGCTTGTTTTAGGCTTGCCTCGATTACAACATCCGTCTTCATGTACCTACCGCGTGGTGATACCAAACGTACCTACTAATAAATCCATCTTAAATGTCGCATAAACAAAACCACACATGCACCTAATTAATGCTAGACACATCGTCTCCCTCACGACACAGAGATGTGACAGATAAATCGCAGAATTTCAGACACAATGGGTCTCCGAGGTAAAAAATGTATCACTCCATCGGCATTTGGTCGGCTCTTAAAAATTCTACGCGCGTTTTCTGACCATGGCATTTTTGTTTGGAACCGAGACGTAAAATGCGCGGATTCCCATGTTTTGAGGCCGACAACCTCCCAACGAGTAGATACGTGAGTACTCAGAAACATTTTTAAATGCTTTAAGATCAAATGATCAAAAGGTATTCCGCCATTTGTAATTTTCGGCTGGTCGTAACGCGCCTTTGAAACTTAACGCGTTCATTTGTTCCTTGGCTTAACACGTTTTAGATTTTTATCTTTAACATATTTGCTATCGATCATCTTTATCAAAATCTTTAATTTGTTCTCTGACTGTAAACACACAACCTAAATCCCTGAGTCTGTGAACACACGGATTGTTGAGCTATATCTTTTTGTTAGTATAGAACCAGGTAAGTATGTAGATATAAATATATATATTAATACCTATTAGATTTTTCATTGATTTCCTTAGAACCATTTTCAAGTCACAGCCTTTCATAAACTCATAAACATAAAACGATAACTAATAAGAATGTCGCTGCATATTTGGGTCTATGCAACAACCGGACAACTAATGCATTGCACATGCAAATCTGACCCAATTATATGAATACTTAAGCATTGGCTTTGCATAAAAAGTAAACAGTTGCTAAACGGTAAGGCTTGCGTGCCCACTGTAAAGTACGGCCTAATGACCAAACTTTAATGAACTATTAAACTATCTCCTGCATTTAAATATCCAGTTAAATCAGCTTCTTAATTTATTTCTCATTAATTAGATCGTTAATTTGAGGAGCTCGTGGCTAAAGAATAACAGCCGGACGGAGCGTGCTTCAAGGTTACGCAACGCTTGCCAAGGTCTGTGGATGGGTGACCATCTCAGCATACAGAGACTCCTCCGTGCCTCGGAATATACTTTAAGCCGTTGGTCCCGGCTGTCATTTGTAGATCTTTGGCAGTCGTTACGGATTGTCAGAAGCCAGTAGATCTGACTACAGTCTTGAACTACCGTGTTACCTAGTTAATGGGTTGTGGAGGTCTGGTAGGCAGCCGCTCCACGTAAAATACTGGATTCAGCTCAATCCAGTTTGACTGGAAGCCGACCCCAATATAGTTGGGAAAAGGCTAGGCAGATGATTTTGAATTTGGACTGGCTTCGTTATAATGTAGATTGTCGCAGCCAACTGGTTTAATTGGCTGCCCAGTCTTTTCATTGGACGGCACCGTTTAATCAGCAGCCTAAATGATATCCCGGTATTTAATTGAACAGTTAGGCAAATGACTTGGTTCAATATCGTTTAATGACTTGCCTAGCCAAGTAGCAGAATATAGGGCACAGGGAGCTTAGAGCACCCTGACACGGATGGATTAGGTTCGTCGAGATCAAAATGTTGAAATTGATTGTTGTTTGAATTTAGAATTCCCAAAATTAAATATTTCCTATTTTGTTTTCGTTACACGGTTACCCTATTCTATGAACGGCCTAAGCAACTGCCAAGCCCGTTAATTAAATGTTGTATTAGATGCATTGCCAAGCAAACGGCTTATTAAACCAGTTGACTGCGACATCTACATTGCAACAATTGCAACCAACTAATTAAGGCAATGGCCTTACTGATGCATTCTTCTTCGTATCGCTGGTTCGACAATACTTCAAAATATAGCTAAAATCTTAGCCACTTTCTTGGCGTCTAGCGTACGGTCTGAAATATAAAAGGACTTCCTTTTGTATTTCAAAAGCCTTATTACCTATGCTCCAGTTTGCATGCATTACTTGTACATATATACATAAATAAAACGAAACATATTGCGTATCAAAGACAAAACTCTTAAATAGGTTTTTTGATACTCTACACATTGCCAACATGAAAAAAGAGACAGTACATATTTATATAAACTGATTTTTTGCAGTTCGTCCGCCATCTTTGTTTTCAAGGAGCGTTTGTACATTTTATAGACATTCCAGATTCGTTGTGAGCACATCTTTACACATCAATAAAATAGTATTATTAACTTTTATAGCAGAACTAACGCTACTAGTTTTCTTGTAATAAAATAATACCTCAGCATCTTGCAGTGAACGATCTTGATTCAATTTTAATGCTGATTAAGTTTTGTACAAGTCTGTAAAGGAAATAGTAGATATGACTAACTGTACAGTGTACTATAAATATTATGCTATAACTGCTTAATTATAATAAATTTTATAGATAAGGTTCCCACAGACGCGATGCGATTGTGCAACACCCAAGTTTTAACCGACTTAAAAAAACAGAGGTGTTTCTCAATTCAGGTGTATTTAGTTTTATGTTTGTTACCTCATAACTTCGTCATTTATGAAGCGATTTGAAAAAGTATTTTTTTACTTTCCGATTTTAAATCAATATAGCTGGAAAAATATGTCATCCACGTAAACGAAATTGCGTATTTTGCTTCCCTGTCGCTTTCCAGTGGTGTTTTTAGGTGTTTACCAGTAAACAGTGAAAAATAAAAAAAACATTTTTTGTTATATGTATGTTATAAATTTTTGTACAAGCTTTTTACAAAAATGTTGTACAAAAATTTATAATATAATTCACAGCAGGCTACCCGAAACTGTAAAATTTTCCCAATCAACCATGAACCTAATACTTTAGCAATAAAGTTGAAAATGTATAAATAAATTTGACAGATTGTTGTAGCTTCATGCGCTGGCGTCTGTACAACAGTCTTAGATTTTTTTCGCCTCATGGTTGTATTGTCGCATCGCAGAACCTGTCTACGGGAGACTTAAAACGCTGTAGATAAATTTCTCAAAAAATGGACTTCGCACCGTTGTCGCATTGTCGCTTCGCTTATCTCTGCGGGAGCGTTTAAACTCGTGGGTAGTACTTTGCACATAATTCCAATTACAATGCCATCTACGGTACTTATTTACTTTGACAAGCTAGTGTCTGCGCTGTTCAATCTCCCGCACAACAGATGCAATGTTAGGTTTCCTAGTTAACTTCTGATGAATCTTTTTATGGGTGCGTGGGTTCAAAGGAAAACTAGACAGATTTCTATTCAATGAACATACTTCATTTGGATTTAATAGATAGTCTTCATTTAGAACCGTTGTTTTTTGACAGGTGATTTTAAACCTTATTTGAAAGAAATTTACCTATTAAGTGACTAAGCAGGCAAGCAACTCAAAATTCAGAGTGACGAATTCTGATGGATAACACATTTAAATGGCCTTCCATTCATATTTTAATTGCAGATTTGTGTCCAGTTCGTCCGATCATTTTACTGCGTTTTGCCAAGCAGCGCACACAATGAGCATCAATCAATGCTCCAGAGTACCGTATATTGCATTCAATAGTCATCTAGCTCTTAACGTACTGTTATGATTTGTCCAGATTGATAAATTCCTATTAGAACTGCGTCTGAGAGTATCTGGGCAGCATTCAGAGAAATAACAGTACCTACACGAGCTTAGCTAATACATTTTTACAGTGTGCGATATAATTCAAGATGACATTATCTGAGTTAGCGTTAGAGTGCGCCGGCGCCGCCACGCCGTATAAATTAATTTATAACGTCTGACTACGCTATGAAATGACGCAGAAGTATAGTTTTGATTTCCTATGACGCGTGACGTGTTGTAATGAGATGAGTGAGTAACAAGCAACTATGGCTGCTAAGTGGTCTTCTTTTGCACAGAATTTATTTTTATAGGGTATTGTGTAAATGGTACTGGAATTCAACTGGATCTGGGGGCTACTTTCTAAGCCCGAAGTCCGTAGTTGCGGGCGTATGACCTAACCACCAAGAATTAATGACAACACGATTACGGTAGTATGGTGATATGCGGACTTTGGGTTTAGAGAGTAGCCCCCCGGTTAGATTGAAAGGACACCACAGTATAGTTTAGAAATAAATAGGCAAATGGTGAAAAGTCTTTACACATTAGAAGGTGATTCCAATCGGTAATGATAAAAAACCAAGTAGCTACTAATACAAAAAAAAAATTACGCTGAAGTTTGACGACGTGAATTTGTTTCAATTTCTGTACCAATTAATTTCCCCATAAAACGTGTAACATCTACACATCACCATGTAATTTATCATCACATATATCTCCAAAAAAACAGTTCCACAAGGCACATTGTCTCAAGTTAAGATGTAGTGTGCCTTCTCCACTTTCGTACCTAGTGGCTGAACCAGGTCGATAGGCTCGTTCAGTTCAATTAGCTACCGTCAGTTAGGCGTATGTGGCAAATGCACCGCTAGCTGCCAACTGATTAATTTACGAGGCGTTGTCTCTGACTATACTTGTAGGCTAGTTATGCAGTCCTGGTGCTTTTGATGCACGAAGCAATTATTGTGGCGGTGAAGAAAGTTTTCTTTAATTACAGCTGGTGCCAACTTTCGCGATTTCTTCTGTGGGTGATTTCATTTGTTTACACTTTGTGATTCTGATTTTTTAATCAGAATTACAAAGTGTAAACATAGCGTTACAAAACCTTCCTAGGTTTTGTTACGCTGATTACGACTTTACGAGGTAACTTTAATTTTGTAGGATCAGATAATTTTATCCTCATTTAAGCCAGTGAATCATAATAGTCCGTTAAGACTGTTGGTCGAGTGGTTAG
>NDFZ01000310.1:0-10677 GCA_002192655.3 Mamestra configurata | reverse complement strand
TTTAGGCAGGACAACGTCGGTCTGGACCGCTAGTAATATATAAAATGCCTAATTGATGACTTACCAGTACTAAAATCAAGCAGCATATGCGTCAAGTTAGGACACTTCGCAGCCAGCTCGTGTAACACGGTGTGGGTGATCAGTTCTATCGGCAGCTCAATGTACCGCAGGGAGGGCCCAAACCTGATGGAAATTAGTGCTAAGAGAGACTCCAGTGATCCTGAAAATAAGAAGTTTCTTGGATTAGGAAGTAGCTTTGGTTAGATATTCGTAGCATAGTATCTAACTCGGGAATAAAAATACTGGTATGCAGTTGCATCCGTAAGTCTGGTAATCAGACCCTTACATAGTCCGAAATTGCTAGGCAGGTTGATTTAGCTCGGGAATGAAATTCTACAAGATAATTATTTGAATTTGAGATCAATTACATTATTCAAACAAGATGCCATTGCCCTTTACATTTGGCGCTATAAAAGTTGTTTCAGTATTTTAAACCAAGCGCCATCTATTAGTAATTTTTAAAATATAAAATCAACCACAGATAAAAAGCTTAGCCGTAGGGTTACAACGTATTAAAAACATGACTTGTATGGTAGAAAATTATTTAGAAAAATGATGTTCTAATTTTAGAGTCATCTCATGACTGAATTGAGTCCTTCTATTTATAAATTGTGAACTTACCAACATGTAATCCTGAAATTTCTGGTCGTAAACTGACGTGGGTCCATAGTTTTGTGTCGTAGGCGACCATGCGCCATCTTTTGCATACCGTTGCCATTCGACATATTTCTCGATGTGTAAGATAGGAAAATATATTCAGTAACACTTTGTCTGGTAACTTCTCTATAGTCTGAAACAAAATAGGAAGCACGTTAGGTTATTTTCTCCTCCTCATCGTTTGTCATTAGTTTGTGGCAAGCGTTGTGACTGCATATTGGCACCTTACTATTAGAAATTAATGATTATCTTTCACAGCTGCAGTCTTATGTGCAGTGATGTAGTTTTATTGTGATATTTACTGAAATTATTGTCATTAAATGTCATTTGTAATGTTAAATCCCAGTGAATTCTTATTGCGTCCTATTTGCAAAGGCTAAATGTCTATAGTGCTGAATAGTGCACAGATAGTCCCTCAAAATATGTAAACATAATCTAAACAATAACAAGAACACATTTACATAACATTACCGTGTTAGCGAACGGGCTCCTGATTTTCCCGTCCTCGGTCAAGTAGACTTGACTGGCTTCCAACGCCAGCTGCCCCCAAATATCCGTCGAGATATCCATAACGAATTTTTATACTAAACACTATATAAATCACCAAATTACATTAAAAATATACGATTTTCTGGCCGAAATCTTTCCAGATTTACTTGATACGCACGTAAACTTCGACTCGAGCGCATAAATGGAACGCTCAGGTTAATTTTGGAACCATCCGGGATTGGGCGAAAGTTCGCGTGTACGAAGTATTTCAGCTATTTGTTGATTATTTATTCTTTAAAATAAAATCACACTGTATGACTGGAGAAATACGTACAGCTGCTAATGTTGATGTAATTTTTAAAATTAATGACGACAGTTTTTGTCATTTTTAAACATTTAATAAATGTTTGGGAAGCGGGAAATTTAAAATTTCCACAGGCTGCCATGTTGGAATTCAGATCTTTGAAGATGTAATAAAACAGCATGAGTTTTTTTTTGTTGGATGCTTCTAGGCGTCAGTTTAAAGTTTATCATTGCTTGCATAAATAAGATAGAAGATATAGCACTATAAAGAAAAGAAGGAATTGATCTGTCATCTATATCCGTCAATCTATGACGGATATAGATGGCAGATGGACTACTTTTAGCATACCTATTGCAAGTCTAAAGACTGTTATCACTACATTCACTACTGAGATGTTGACTAATAGAAAAAAATGGCCGAAGACAAGCAATAATGTCGAAAGACGAGGTCGAATCTCAAAAACCATCGTGTCTACACGTGTCTAAAATTGATCTTAGATACCCTTCAAATTAATCAACACCACACATCCACAATATCTCAAAATTATCTTTTATCTTGTTGTCACTCAATCACTCGTAATTCGTTCTTCGTCCTCGGCCACTGCAGCTCAAACCCGTGCAAGCGATAGCTATGTACAATAATATTGTCTGTATGTCTGTGCAGACATGACTTGGCAAGCATGACGGTATTTCCTGGATTGTGACTCAAGCGCCGAAGTGTTTACGTATAATTCCTGTTAGTATATTGTCACTCGGCACGTGTATTTTTTGGTCATTTATGAACTAAATGTCATCTGTTTTGATGGACAAGATCGTTCTTTTGCATCATTTATTCTCTTACATCCCTTAAGTATAAGGATCAGAATAAAATCAGCTGTGCGAATTGATCGCACAGCTGATTTTATTGCTGACACAATTTGTTTAGTGAGTCGTGTAATTCCTGTGACGAAAATAAATCATCTGCTTATACAACTATCACTTTTATTAATTGGCTTCTAACAGCGAAGGTTGATTAAAGAAAAAATTGGGAGCAACACGGCTACATGCCATAAATTCCTAATTTGAAATTTCACGCTGTAGAATCACGTCTATCAAGTTAATTTCTTGGATATAGTTGTAACATTTTAATTATTACGCCAGGCTGGCTAATAGTTCATGTAATCTTGATTGAGTGGAACAGATGCTAAACCCTTGGAGGAGGATTTATGTCTTGTTTCGTTCCCGAAGTTTTCATCTATGAAGCTAATGGATTTCAAATTGCCGTCCAACAGTTTTGAGAGAAGGAATGCATCCGAAAATGTTTGAACTTTTAATGGAGCTTTTGATAAACTATAACAATGAAGAAACCTATGTGTCTATTTTGAACGTTTTACCACATTCTGTTAGTAATTTTTAGGTATAAAATAAAGCTGCAGTTCCGACCCGAAATTCGCCAAATGCAACGATGTCTGCAGATCTAAATATGATTTTGCGATACCTACTCGTCTGAAGATGGTACGTCAATATTATGACGTCCTATAGCCAAAGGTGTAATGGAAGTGGCGCCGACCTAATCTGTCCATTTGGAAATGAACAGATGTATTCCTACGAATTTAGAATTAGTCTCCACAACTACTAATAGATGAAGATGACGCAAGTTAGTGAATGGAAGAAAAAATAAACAACATGACTGCATTCCTTGCCATTTCCATAGACTGGCTGATGAGAACTCAGGAATGGAAGTGAGAGTACATGTTTGGAATAAAGACAAAANAAACAACATGACTGCATTCCTTGCCATTTCCATAGACTGGCTGATGAGAACTCAGGAATGGAAGTAAGAGTACATGTTTGGAATAAAGACGATTCCATTTTTGAAACTTTGCACTTTTCAATAGATTCACATTCACTGCACATCCTGAACTTGTCTATGGGTCAAATTACCTTCCTCCTTGGTGGAGTAGCCGGCGGTTTCGGTATATAGTGACCTAGCGTTTGTGTTTCCTCATCCTGCATTATAGAATAATTTAATGCAGTTTATGCACTTTTCTTAATGGCTGCACACGACTGATTGCCTACTTATAATCACAACAAGTAATTGTTTGGCACAAATCAATGGGCTGTCATTGTCACTCAGATTATTTTTAGGGTGTCAACCAGCATAGTCTTAGCTATGTATGCTGATATAGTGAGACGGGGCATTCCCCTATATGTACTAGACACTAGACTTATGATACGTTGTGTTTTGTTTCTATGTTGATAGTCCGACGGTATCTACAATATTCTTATCTTGGGTTATTCTTATATGACGGTGGTGGCAGGACTAAGTATTTACGTAGGTGAACCGTTATCGTATGGCATTATCAAATAACCTTATGAAAGCAAAGTTTAGTGGTGAATGTAGATGGTATAAGGTATCTAAAATGTCTGCTCCATACCTCTTCAAAAGGTACCTACAGTTTCTCAACCTTTTAGATAATCGATAGCAGGTACACCTACGAGCGATTACTTTGGCTTACCATTTTCTTAAATCAAAGTATTGCTGGCAAATGGTTAAATAGTTAAACGGTAACTGTAAATATTAGTTGTTTATTATAACTGCAGACGTAGAGTTTGGAAGTCAGTACGATTACTCAATGTCCGATTCCTAGTAAAAGATTTATGAAGGTGATTTAGAAAAGATACATTATAGAGCCATCTGGTAAAACGCGGAGTCAATGTTCCTTCACTCTTTTCGCGTTTTAGATTAACATAAAGTTCAATCCTGCCTACCCTTCCAAGGAATACAGGTGGCGTTATGTATCAGTACAATATCATCATCATCTGCCTAGCNAACCAAACCGTAATTAAAATCATTTAAATAGATGATAATATGCTAGTTACTTATGAAATATACTCGTAAGCTTCAATTCATTTTATCGGAGTATCATAAATGGTTCTTGATTATGACCGACATCATGAATTTTAATGACGTAGAACGCGTATGGTAATTAAAACCATAACCCCCAAAAACTGAGCTAAAAATAGACTGTCACTTCCGATGAGTAACATACTACCATCCGAGGTGACTAAGGAGTTATTTAATATTTTGTTAGTACAGTTTAAAGTTAATATTTTGTTAGTACAGTGCCTAACAAAATATTAACTTTATAAATGAAGAAATTTTCCGCAGTGAAGATGCTTTTACAAGAGGAGCTCGTGGCTAAATAATAACAGCTGCACGTGACGATCTTCAAGTTTAACCAACGCTTGCCGAGGTTGGTCTGAAGATGAATAACCATTCATTAAATACTGAGACTCTACCGTGCTTCGGAAAGCACGTTTAGCCGTCCCGGCTGCCTTTTGTACATCTTTGACAGTCTTTACAGATAGTCAGAAGGCAAAACATCTGACGTCTTGCCATGCGATACCTACTGAGCTACAAAGTTACTGGGTTGTGGAGGTCAGTTAAGCAATGGCTCCATGTAAAATACTAAAACCTAGCTGCATCCGGTTAGACGGGATGTCGATCCCAACATATTTGGGAAAAGACTAGACAGAGTGATTGAAGATGCTTTTTTAAAATAAAAACAAATATGCGGTAAAAAATTTCAGTTCAGCCTGGACGGCCTCGTTGGTGTAGCGCTTGCAAGAGCTACTGCAAAACACGAGGTCCTGGGTTAGATATGCGGATTGACAAAGTGTTATTAGGGTTTGTCAACTGAAATTTTTCAGTAGCAGCCCCGAGCATAGATTAGGGCCTGATTGGCATAGCGCTCGCCCTTTATTTCCTGGTTGTTGTGTTGGAGATAGTCCTCTTCCCAACCTTTTGGGGATGTTTTTTTATTATTTAAGTATTTATAGACTCGCGTTTGACCACTATCTGACCTGACGGAAAGCGATGATGTGGTCAACGATGGAGCTTACCTTGCCTAAAATTAAGCTATTCAGTCTATATACCTAGGGTCGATGTTATATGAACATCCTTCATTAACTTCAGAGAAAAATTTGAAGTAGAAGGTTAGTCTTTTATATTATAAATCACTCTCCCATTTGTGTGCAATCATTACAGCCATTGTGACCGAAATAGATCAAACATCTGTCAGCGAGGAACACATGCATTCTTTAAGGAACTCTAATGCATTGCATGTCTTTTGATGATAGTCTGAATCCATATCCATAATATCTAATGTGCAAACTAGATTTATTTTATCGTCTCGGTAATGGTACCAAAATAATGCAAAATGTTCAGTAAACAAAGGAAATATTAAATTTAAGCGATGAGTCAAAGTTTTTTCGGAATAATCATGCTTTCGACATAATACCTAATATTTGAGTAACNACAAAGGAAATATTAAATTTAAGCGATGAGTCAAAGTTTTTTCGGAATAATCATGCTTTCGACATAATACCTAATATTTGAGTTTTTTTTTTTTATTTAGGACACATAACTATACATCTGCTCTATAGGTAGCTTGTTTACAATCTACTGTTTAAAAAACGATAATGAATCAAAGTAGAATAGATGCATATTTTTTGAAGGTTTAGTTAAAAAGGGCTGCTTCCATGACGCAAAAATAATATTTTGACGAAAAGAAAGGCAGTAGCATTGTTCTAAGGCTATGGGATGCTTTTGACAAGTATAAACCTTAATAAAAAAGACGTTCGGTAAAGGAAATAAAGCCCCCACCAGCCTATCACAATATAAAGAAACCGTAGCTATGATTTAGGACTTCAAGAGGTCCATTGTTAGATTTGATTTAAACGTTCCCAGGCAAGCGAAATTAAGATTGTTGGCTCGAACAATAATACATTAAGGAATAAGAATGCTAAAGTTTAAAACACNAGATTTGATTTAAACGTTCCCAGGCAAGCGAAATTAAGATTGTTGGCTCGAACAATAATACATTATGGAATAAGGATGCTAAAGTTTAAAACACAGAGTCAATCTAATTACACCCTAATGAATTAGTGACTGACACCCAGTCAGAGATTATTTAAAACTCTCTTCCTCATTGTCGTCTTTAATTACAGTCTAAACTAAATAGGGAATGACCAATACCTACATATAGCTTTTTTTTCTGTTCACTTTTTTTGACTATTTTGACGATTTCCTACTTTTTTCTGGTACCTACTAAAAATAATTACCTACTTATTGTTTATCATTGCGAAAATTACCATTATCTGTTTCCGGCGAAAACTGGACCCCATGTCATCCCTGGTGATCGCCATCGCAGCGCTGTCCACATTCAAGATCCCCCACGAATCCATGGTTGCTGGTCAATTGAACTCTCCACAATCAAAAAAGTCCTTCGTATCACTATGTCCTCCAAAACACACACAAATCCAGTTGGCGCGAAAACTCCATATAACAAAGTTTGAACTAGTTAACTCCACAAGTTCCCGTCATGTCGCCTGTCTATCCTTCTTAACCGTCTGGTACAAATGCGAACCGCTGTGTAGTTATATTATAGCTGATGTAACTATATGCTGTCAGATATTTAAATTGGCAGGCCAAAATAAGTACGGCATTTTGCTTCAACTGGGCGCAGTGAGATAGTGCGGTTGCCAAGAAGATTCGTATTGCAATCGTGTCACAGTTACTACGGGCTACAGTAGATGTACGAGACCGACTAACATCATCTGCCGACTGATTCAATCCTATGTCTACGCTATTTAGATTTAATATCATTTTGCAGGAAATCGTTAGTCTGCGAACACAAAAATGCTGTAAATTTATCAATTTGCTGAGTGCATTAGCGTTTTTTAATCGGACGAGTCAAACGACCCATCTAATCGTAATTAGAATAATTTCTCATTGACATTTTATAACTTATTTTTGGATGATATCCAAATGATTCTAAGGAGTAATGTTAGTATTGATTCACTTGTGTTTGGTTGCCGTTATTTAGTTTCATTAACTCGTAATCATGTAGGTACAGACCATGTAGGCACATCAAGCTACAACAATCTGTCAAATTTCTTTAATAGATTTTCAGCTTTATCGCTACAGCATTAGGTTTAAGATTGATTGGGAAAATTTGACAGTTTCGGGTATCTTGATGTGCTGGCGTCTGTACCTAGATATAGCCAATATTTACTGTATTATTTTTTAGGGCTGTAAATGGGTTTCACTTTGAATTTACATTTTATTTAGATTTATGCGTTAGTAAAAAAAAATGTTATAATAATCAAATAATAATATTAGTATTGAAACCTCTTTTGCAAAACTCTGTGTTAGAAATTTAACGAACAGTACGGGAACTTGGTATAAAAATGTTATGTACAGGTGGTAACATTATAGCCAATTTTTCATTCACTCCTGTGTTTCTGGTTCACTCCTGGCACGGCTGTTTCTTTCTGTCAAGTTGACAGCTGATTGATTTGGTGACCGTTCGTTCGTCGATTAGTATTTAGTCGTTCATAATAATCTCGCTCGCTCGTCGCATTGTTTTGCAATGTTCTTTGGCGGGGTGTCAATGATATTCGTAAAATAGTCTAGTGTGCATAATACCGAAATATTATTCGTTAAACGTTGGCGACAAACAATCCTTTTTTACCATATCTGAGATAGATAAGGACAACGGTCGGACGTGCTCAGTCTCAGTGTAGATTAGTTCGTCGGCTCTCGGGCATCTTGCTTTATCTCATAACTCGGAAATGCGAACATCTCCAGTGTGCTGATTATATTCAGTTCATCGCGCGAAACGGTATCCGCCGGTTGTTTTGACGATGTATCGGTAGTACTGGCAAGTTAAACATTAAAAAAAAAGTTTCACCGGACTTTTGAAAAAGGAACTCGTATTTTTCATAACTATTTAACCGCGGGAACTCGGAAAGTAGCAATGGCGGGCTATTTACCAGAATATATGTATACTTTTGTGGATCAGCTTGACGAGCATCCATGGCTGTTCGCTGGGCTGGCCTCAATCCTGGTTGGCCTGAGTGGCATTTTCCCGCTGCTTATCATTCCACTGGACGCTACAGACAGCTTCACCGATGGCCGTAAGTTTCTTTGTTTACTTGCGTTAATTTTTTCGACCATGTGTTTGTTATTTTTAGATTTTCCAAGTCATCATTCATGGTGTGATGCCAGTGCTTGCGCCGTCTGGCATATGAATTAACAATGTTTCGTAAACAAAAGAATAAAGCTATTGCTTTGTGAGAATGTCGTAAAGCTCGGATACATTAACTGGAACTCCGATATCATTCATACTAAAAGTAGATCACTTGTTTATCTTATTGGGAAGGGTATAATTTATAACTTAATAATAAAAACAAAAGAAAGCTATTCTAATAAGACTTTAAATATAAAACTATAAAAAAAAAGACTAAATTTTATAGATGCTGGCAGCAAATATTTTTCCATTACCTATTGCATTTTTAAATGATGTGAATGTTGTCTTAAAGTTTCAAAATTAATGAGTATAGGTATATAAATTTTATAAAGCTGGTTTTTAAACCTGGTACATATTCTTGCATAATTTAAACAGATCAACTTTTATTTAGCTTCCACACATCAACAAGTTATTTTTTAAATCTTATACTAATATTATGAATGCAAAAGTTTGTATGTTTGGATGGATGCATGTTTGTTACTCACACATCAGAACGGCTGAATGGATCTTGATGTAATTTGGCACAGAGGTAGATTATAGACTGGAATAACACACATCTTTTTATCCTTGGAGTTTGCTCCCCTGGGATAATTTTCGACATTCACCTGGGCTTAGCCATGGCGATAGCTAGTTTCTAATAGATCTTCAAGAATCTTCCCTTTTTTAAAATTATAGTACTCATAAACTTAAGTAGGTAGGTATTATATAAAAAGCTCTTTTAAAATGAGATTCATATATCAGCCTTTTTAGTATTTATTGTCTTGTTTTGTCCAGTTAAATCTGGAAGTAATGAAGCATCATCTCAACACTCTTGTTCATATCCTTATTTCCTTGGGGTCTGTATTAGTTGTCTGTCAGTTTGACTACAAACATTTTTGTAATGAATTGATTTTTAGCTTTTAGAATATTTATTGTTAATAAATTATGTGCAGCTGTTTTTTTTTCCTATTTTTTTTAAAGTATGTGTTGTATTCTTGAATCTGCCTGCTTTTAGATAGAAGTCACGAACTTTCAATTTGTCTTGAATTACCTTATCCCAGTCAAAAGTCAAAAAAAAGTCAAAACGTTTATTTCAATTAGGCCATTAAACGACACTTTTGAACGTCATCGTTTACAGTTCAGTAAAATAATAATGATATATTAATAAAGTGACTCTACTGTCCATTCGGAAAGGTAGATTCTTATGGAGAAGAACGGACAAGAAACTCCATGGCTACTATGTACATAAGGTTTTGCCAAGAGGTCATTTATGAGGTTATGGAGGACTTTTCTTTTTTTTCGATGAAATGTATTGGTATGGTATACACGCAAAATACGCGCTTGGTCGTGGAGTTGCGGAAACCAGCCCGAGTTAAATACATACATTGGTTGTTATTTGCATCAGATTACAAGCAAGTGTGTTAAGGTGCAATATGTTTTGGCTGAAAAGGTGACATATTTTTCCAAAATTTCCTTTTCAATCTATTATTTGGAGGTTGATGATCTGATCTCTTCCTTGATTATCTTGATGTTTGAATAGTGCATGTATCAAAGTGTGCCATGCCTACAAAAAAAAAAATTAAGCATTACTTTATACTTGCCTTGATGGAACTGTACACTGTAATATACAATTCAATACGTATAAAGTACATAAGTAAGTAATAATGAAATTCAACATAAATTCAAGGTAAAAGTTGTAGTTGACAAAAATAGCTTCCTGTACCTACAGAATAATAATAATACTTGTCAATAAACTGGTAATTTTTATGAATGAATTTACCTTTTGAATGAAATGATTTATGTTAATAAAATACTGCATTTTACCAAGGAATTTCAAATCACTATTGTTTCTTACTTGCTTGAGCCAGCAGTTCCACCCGCATGAAAGCCGATAACTATCCCAAGGGTACATAATCCAGGGATAAAAGTATTCTATGGCTTTATCCAAGCCATGGTCTTCCTGTTTGCCAGGTTTCATGCTCAACCATTAGATAGTAAAAAACTACAATAGCTTTTTTAGTATTTATGAGGTGTGATCAGATAATTGGACGCTTAAATACCTAAAAAATAAAAGCATGTCCGTATTATACTTTTGTGGGAATAAAAGTGAAGT
>NDFZ01000309.1:0-10677 GCA_002192655.3 Mamestra configurata | reverse complement strand
TCGTTTTTAGTAGCTGCGCGTGATTAGATTCGTTGCAAGTACATTCGGATGTTTTCCCAGCCGATTTTGATATTTTTTTGTCGAGGCCTGAATTTCCCCTTTCACAGTGGTCATATTTAAGTGTGTGTGGAAAAAACCACGGAACATGTGCGTTGAGCGTGAACACGTTCTTAATACTGCGTTCTGCAATATTGCGATTTTCGAATTACTTGCACTGCCTCAAAGCTGAATGCCATATGTCCCGGTTTTAATATCGACCTGTATGTCCAGAGTTTGTAATCGAACGGTAGCTTGTTATTTCGACCTAGCATCCAATAGAGGTTTCTGTGCCGTATATTGAGTTCTTCTCTCTTGCATTTGATATGCAGGTTCCACGTCAAGCGGCGATCCAGGTGTATGCCTAGATACTGTACGCTATCTTTGTGTGGTAATGTTGAATTTTGAAGGTGTACAGGCGGGCAGTTATTTCGCCGGAGTTTAAAAGTGACTTGCATTGACTAAGTNCGCCGGAGTTTAAAAATGACTTGCATTGACTTAGTTGTGCTAGCTTTAATTTTCCATTTTTGAAGCCACTTCGTAATAGCGCCAAGGCTGCTTATTACTCGCGATTATAAAAAATAAAAATCTTTTAATTCAGACTGAGTCCATTAATTGGTTAATATACAAAAACTTAGAAACTAGTGTTAGTACTTATAACTACCGAAATAAAATACAATTTTATACTTACACTAAACTCACATGCAGGCTTATCCAATGCCCAGTATGGGGCTGTCCCATCCGTCCGCTATAACTCCCAGGATGCTGTTGGGGCTGGCGCGTACCCGACGCATGGCGGAGGCGCAACGTTTGCGCATGATGGCATGAAAACCATCAATCTCCGCCTCCGCGAACATGCACTACATTAGATGCACTACAGTAGTGCGGCAACCCCAACAACACCCTGAATGCATTATTATACTGGACTCACAGAGCGCCGTATGCCCTCTGAGTGTATTATGGCTGTCATCGGCTAATGTAGCAGTCATGACTCCGTCTAACTGTGCTAGGTTTGAGGTGTATTAGATGTACAATAAGTCTCAACACCGAACCCTGAGGCACACCTGCTTTTATATTGTAGAATTTGGAAGTTGATTCAGATTCCTTCACCTGAAAGATTCTCTCTGTGAGATAGGATTTCAGCAGAATGTAGTAGCTGTGCGGAAGACTTGTTTTTATCTTACAGAGAAGACCCTCGTGCCAGACCCTATCAAATGCTGCTGAATGTCCAAAAAGGCAGACGAACAGTACCCTTTTTCCTCTAGAGATTTTCTTATTTCCTCAACTACTCTATGGACTTGTTCAATAGTAGAATGTTGCTGCCTAAATCCAAATTGGTGACTTGTGTGTGATGGAGACTTTTGACAGTATAGGTAAGAGGCTGATGGGCCTATAGGAGGTGGTTTGGTTTGCTGGTTTCTCTACCTTGTGTATCATTAAGATTTGTGACACCTTCCAAAGGTCTGGAAAGTGTTGGACCCTTAGTATTCCATTATACAGCATGGTAAGGGAAAACTACCGTCTTTCTAAGAAGTTCTTTCAAAATTTCCTTTGTAATGAGATCATACCCTGGTGCCTTTTTGTTTTTGAGGTTATTAATAGCCCTCCAAACTTCTCGGACTGTGACCGGTGCAGGTGGAAGCGACATTTGTATAGGCTGGATTAGAATAGATTCAACTTCTATCTTGGAATCTGTGTCGCTGTTGTGATTTGGGCTGAACACATTCGCTAAATGTTCTGCGAACAGTTATGGCTTTTCTTGGGATGTACGGGCACAGCTATTGTTGTGTCTCAGTGGAGGTTTTGACAGCTGTGGTCTGTCGTATGACTTTGTGAATTTCCACAATGAGTAATCAGTGGCTGCAGTAGGTGTGAGCGATTCCAATCGAGCCTCAAGAGTCTAATTTTGCCAAAGCTTTAGCATTTTTCTAATATGTGCGTGACGCTTGCTTGTTAAACTTCGTTTTTTATCTGATGTAAGTCTGCTCAGTTGCCAGACACGGCGCAGCCTCCATCTTTCTAAGACTGCTTCTTTTATTTCAAGAGGGTAGTTATTTATCCGCTTTTTAGGGTCTAGTAAGGGTCAACAGGCCTCCTGTATGAGGTTTGTAATGTATTTAGATGCGATTTCAATTTCGTAAGGTGTCAACTCCTCAAGTTAGGAGGATTAAGAGCAATTTTTAGCTTGATTTTCTCGTAAATGTATTTTCCTAATGAGTTCCAGTCTGTTTTTTTTGTTATACAGCCTGTCTGGAATTTCGTGTTCTATAATCTTCGTGCTGAGGGTGAGCAGTACTGGCGTGTGGTCCGACGAACTGTCGTAACAAGACTCATATATAATAATTATAGTGACTAGAAAAACCTTTTATGACGAAGAAATCAAGCAGATCCGGTATCTTAGTATCTGCTGTCCAATATATGGGTTCACATGTAAAAGCTTTAGATAATTTATTAGCATCTATACTGAGCTTAAGTTGTCTTCCTCTGGTGCTAGTTAACTTAGATCCCCAGTGCGTATTTTTGGAGTTCCAGGCTACACCCGCCAGAATTCAACTGCCAAGAGTCTCAAAGAAATCGGAATACATCTCTTTGGATATTTTATGTCTGGGTGGACAAGTGGACAGTACACTGAAGAGATATTGAAAAAGCCATTTTGTCTCCGATTGCTATTGTGGTCATTAGTGTTTCCGTGTCATTTTTGTTTGGGGTCAGTCCATTTACGTTCCATGTTGTCATTCTAATTGCAGTCACTTTGATATTTTGTCTACGAGTTGTGTTATGAGCATCATGAGGGTACTTATCTGTTGTAGGATTAAATCAAATTTCTCCATCAGTTTAATTAATATCTCTACTCTAAGTTAAAAAGAGATTGTGAGTTACTTGTATCTAGAGCTGGTTCTTTTTTGTTTCGTGTGACGTCTGAGTACTGTTTCGTTTTGTTGTCAGGATTTTCATCTGTCTCAACAGATAAGCTTGGCACTAGTCCATCCGTTATTATTTCAGTTGAAGAGTTTTGCGTTTTATGGTTTCTTGCCATCTGACATGTTGGCTTTGAACGTCTTAGAAGGATTTCCCTGTATTCATCAAATCCTTTGTAGTTAGCTGGGTGCGGGCCATTGCATAGTGCACTTCTTTTTCCCAGCTAAAACATTAGGAAGTGGTGACGGGCGGGCGTTTTGGGGGACTGTCTTAATGTAGAACTTTGACGTTCAAAAAGTGCTGCATTCAGCCTAATTTGAATAAATGACTTTTAGTTTTGATTTTGAGTGCACACTGGGCGAGTGTTGTGCGTTCACGTTTTAGGCATCCCAATGTTTTATGTGACTGTCCACATTTTACACAACGATATGGGCGCATACAATAATTTTTCGAATAGCTATATTGTTGGTATCTTTGGCATTGTATTATCGACTCTCGCTTCCTCGGATCTTCAATGAAAACGGACAGATGGTATATGTATTTCAGTTCTTTCACAGCCTTGTTGTTTGGTCCAGGTGGTTTGGTGGAAGGTTCACGAAAAATGTGGAAGTTGATTTTTTGTCAGACCCAAACTTTGCATTGATGATTTCTCCAGTGATTGTGATTCCTGTAGCTTAATGTCTTCTTAATTGCGTAAATTGGTATTGTTGGATGCAGGTTACGTATTACCACACTCTGAAGCACCTCTGGTCTTTTCGATTGAAGGTGTGACCGATCAACCCATTTTCTCGTACTATTTTTATAATTTGTTTATAGCTTTCAATGTTTAAGCTACTGATTCTCAACTGGCTTCGGTTGACACTTCTAAAAGTAAACTGGTTCTTGTCAACAACAGTTTCAAGTAGTTCAGTGAGCTCACTGAACACGTGAACAAGCTTGTTCACGTCTTCCATACCATATAATACTATTGGTGGCGGTTTAGTGGGTTTATCTTTGGGTATAATGTTTCCGTAAGATGAAAGTGTTAGACCTGTGAATCTATTTGTGGTTTTTACTGTTTCCTGTGACTCGGCGCTGCTGTTCATTTGGCACCACCCAGGGGGCACGTGCTTGGTGGTCGTATTGGTGGTTAAGATGGTCAAACCAGCGGACGCAAACAGCTCTATACCCCCAAGCGTAGACATGAATATAAATTAAAGTCGTTCAGGGTTACGTAATCAGTTATATAAGTGCTCAATATAACAAGGCCTTTTATAGGGCTATAAAAGTTTATGAAAATTTTATTAGCACTCTTAAATCGCTTTTAACGTCGAAAAAGTACGATCCACAACGTCCAACGAGGTGTAAAATATAAAAGCTACAATGTTGAAAAAATCAAAGTTATGTTCGGTTTGGGATAGTTATTTCATGCGACCCTGTCGACAGCAATGAATATTTTTCTTTTTAGACCAAAATGTTTCAAAGTACCTAAATGTTATAAAAATAATATCATTAGAAATTGGCCTATAAATATTTATGGTGCAAAATGTTGAAGGGTGGCGGTTCAGCTACTCAGTAATAGATGGCGCTGACCTATATAAGGAAAAATATAGCAACTCGATTTTTACAGGGTTCAGGGGTGGAGTGGTTTTAATTTAACTATCCACATCGAAAGTTCAAATTATACAAAATGTAAGAAAAAAGTTTAAAAAAGGGAAGAAATGAAGAAATTAGGTTGATCATTTACAGAAAAAAATACCGGATAGCTCTTAAAAATTAAAAGATGTAAATTTTACACCAATCAATTAGGTGTAAGAGCTATTTGCTGGCTTTGTTAAGTTGGTAGGATCTACTGTAGATTAGACATACCTAGAATTTCAAGGAAACATTATTTAAAAAAATATTAAAAGTACCTACTTACTGCTTAATTACAATAATTATTATATTTTTTATTTCACTCAAAACATTTGTATTAAGAGTCGTGGGGTCACCGACAATACAGTAGCTAGCTTCCCGCTTCTCTGAAACCATACCCCCAGTGGGATGGTAGGTAGGTACTAAATCTAAAGTTTCGCACGAGCAAATCTGTTGGCATAATACTAATTAAATGCAAGTAGGTCGGCGTTTGTATCGCCCGTAACCGTTTTATTATCATTCTTAATTAATTTGTTTCCGGGTTCTGTCCTTTTGGGGAAGCTTTATGTTAGAAATGTAAGGGTTATGGTTGGGGGATATGGGGGGTCATGGAAAATACCTACCTATGGTAATTTTTTCGAGGCGTTGCTTGCTCGTTCTTCCTTATTTTTTTGGTAAGTTAGTAAGTACTTAGTAAGATCACGTCGGCCGCATGCTGCACGTTCGCCGTCGCCGAGGCCGGCCCAGAAAGAGTGGCGAGTTGACCTAGAAATGCACCATGAAGGCTGGTTCCAGGTGGCGCTAGAAAAGAGTGTCTGGAAAGATAGGTATTGAGGGGAAGCCTTTGCTCAGCACTGAATAATGATAAAAAATAATAAAAATACCTACTATAGTTACAACTCCTAACAAACCTAAACGAGTCGATTCTCTCAATCCTCGACCCTCCGTATGGTGCCTAGTTCAGACTCCAGTACCTAAACTCGTAGCTACGTTGTTTGAAAATGCTCCACATTCAAAGGAATATTCTTTGTAAACAAACAGAAATTCTGTAAACGAAGACAAATATCCGAACGCGTTCGAAGCGAAACATCAAAATGGCGTTTAATAAATTGCTTGTGTGACGTCATAGAAGCAATCACGGACGCGGCAGCGCTGAAGCGTAATGCGACAAGGTTCCAACAGGTGCCCTACAAAGTATGGGAAAGAACTGTGTTATTTTAAGTGTTGTTAGATTGCAAGATGGGGAGGTAAATTGTTGTACTAGGTATTCTGTGAAAAAACTCACCGTGAAATCTAAGGTGAAGTGAGCTGTCAGAGATAGTGGAGGCAATTTGTTGGAACTTGGAACCAGGATGACTGTCAGCAATGCTCAATTAAGCTCATTATTCTGTCAGGTTAGGTCATAATATCTATGGGTGAGGTGTACGGACTTCAACACAGCCTCCAAAACAACCTCAGCCAGAACACGTGCTCAGTTTCTTCGCCGAAGACTGGATTTCAAAGTTTCTTATTCAGCTCACATACACTATAGGTACATATATATCACGGTGGATTATGAGTATGACGTTTGGATGTCGCAAGTCTAGTTTTAGTACTTAGTACGTACGAGGCACGGAATGTCACAGCACCGATTTTGTGGAGTTTCTTGTCCGTTCTTCTCCGTAAGAATCTACCTTTCCGAATGGACAGTAGAGTCACTTTATTAATGTTACATTATTATTTTACTGAACTGTAAACGATGACGTTCAAAAGTGCCCTTTAATGGCCTTATTGAAATAAACGTTTTGACTTTGACTTTGACACCGACTTTTAAACTTCGGGCTGTTACGGAGAAATTCCTTAAGGAAAAAGTTAAAAATACTTTGCCCGACCTGGTAATCGAACTCAGGCCTTCATGCTCAGAAGTCGAGCTATGCGACCACTACCAAAGTAGACCAACGAGTTTATTAATAACATATAATTTGTGAGATAAATTAAACTATCTAATAAAACAAAGTGGGAAGCAAATCTGAACCTAACGCTATCGCTACAGTTCGCTCCAAATGTAAACGAACTAGTACTTATTACTTCAATTATATAATTGGCAACACGTATTTCGTTCGTTAAGTTGCTCAAAATCCCAAATTGGTTCTAGTTACCGATTTAATATTCCACTAGCGATATAGCGATAGGTACCTACATTGGGACTGGCGGACTAATTAATCGATTGATTGCCTATCTACCTAGATTTTAATTACTCGTCTCGATTTACTGACATCGATTTTGCCAATCGGTGTTGGTAGTTGGTTAACCTATAGGTATTTAAATTGGACACGTTTAGGGAAATTATTTATTTACCTAATATTCCTGAAGTTCTAAGAGCTACGCGATATCTGGCATCTGACTAATGCTTGCACTGTCTGGTCCACTCAAATCTGTTTTGTCCTTTCCTCAAAAGACCTATATGGTTCTCATTATAATTTGACCATTAGGCACATGTTCACCATTTTATGGACTTAAAGAGACTTTGACCTCTGAGTTTATTTCGGTGTTTCTTCTCAGGGTAAGCAGCAAGGAAAAACCAGATAGAAAAATCTAGTTGAAATTGACGAAAAAGATTGACGTGGCAAAATGTTATTTCCAATCAACTTACAAATATAAAATTTATAACAATTCCTATACTATTCGGATTAATTTCCTGCAATGTTTCAAGTCACTAATTTGTGGTGTAGGTAACTAAAATCCCGGTATCTCAAGTCATAAGAATTTCTTATTTCAGCGACTGGGTAGAGGGATGCTTGAAAGTACCTATTCCGCTAAACATAATTTTGAGATGGGTATGTAACTTCAGTTGGGCAAAAAAATTATCCGCGCAGTTGTCGACTTGTCAAAAAAAGACAAATCGCCATTTACTATTGTCATTCTACTTGATATTTTGCAGAAAAATTACCATTTTTTTCTGCCTTGCTCCATTAGTTTTTTCGCCACCGAAAAAATACATATAGGTATTCATTGGAAAATGATAGCTGGCGAAAAAAGTTACATCCGGTATACGGAATAGGTATTCTGACCGCTGGGTGAAACTCCGTGGTTTGGAACTTCGCTTATAGAAATAACACGATCGGATACACACATAGAGAGAGCATTTTATGGCCTCAAAATCCTAAGCATTTAACGGGTTAACCTTTTCATAATTTTATATTATTCTTAACGATTACTAAGAAGCCGTAAAAATAGTAATAAAAACATACAATAGAACGGAATTCTTTTTATATAATATTTGATACCTTTAAGCCACTGTCGACCGCTTCCGTATGAATTTAAAATGCTAATTCCAACAATAATTTTTAATAGTCAAATTAGCATCCAAATTAATATTCTTTTCCACTTAATAATAACATTATTGTTAATTTTTATTTTTATTGAGTGTTTAAGTAATAAAGTTAGGTACCTACTATATGACATGGATTANTTCCGTATGAATTTAAAATGCTAATTCCAACAATAATTTTTAATAGTCAAATTAGCATCCAAATTTATATTCTTTTCCACTTAATAATAACATTATTGTTAATTTTTATTTTTATTGAGTGTCTTTAAGTAATAAAGTTAGGTACCTACTATATGACATGGATTTTTTTTTTATTTATTTCTGCATCTTCATAAACAATACATAAATAAACAATACAATAATGAGAATTCCAGAAATCGCACTCGCGATGGAGCGAAAGAGCCAAAACAAGATGCAATAAAACAGCTGACGGAAGTTAAGCAGATTCTTTTCCGTTTTCCCTCGTTCAGCATGTTCGAAAGTAGAACGAATATTTTAAATAGTTCGCTTTTCAATTGACCGTTTGACTACAGAAAAAGCTGCAATACAGCTTTTGAAAATATTGGTTCGCATATTTTATTGACTTTTTAAAATAAACATAACATTGGATTTTCGTTTTGTAAGTTTTTATGCATGGACATGAAATAATGGATTTTGCATGTGGCTATTTGGGTTAACTACCTACCAATTTGAGGAATAAATCAATAGCTTTGATTTAGTCATAATGGGTTTATGGTGCTGGACTTATGCCTCGAATCAACGTGACACATCAGGGTTTCGTAAAGTTCAAACTATGAAAGTTTGTTGAAACTTCCCTTGTATGTAGTATCTATGTAAAAAGAGGTCGATTTTTTCGAAAAAGAAATCAATTTAGGCTTCAAATTATCGGGGTCAAAGTACAAAATGGCTCTAGGACTTCCCATTGGGGGAACGCACTCAAACCCCAATCACCCTGTGTTACTTTTGATTTTGATCTAAAGAAAAAAGTATACCTCTTACGACACTGCCATTAGAAATTGCCCTTAATTTGAATTTAGAACACCGTGAACCACCATCTTGGAGTTAATTGTTGCCAACTGCAGGATTGCCGTATTTGGCAGCCTGAATACAGTGCTGTCTTCACGTAATAGAATAGATGAATAGCTCCGTCGATATACCTGGTGTATTCAGCAGATATGTGCATACACGACTAATGTCCATTCGAAGCAATCACATTACGTAACGATAATGTATTGGGTTCATACAGTTAAGATGATGGCAATGCGCTATCGAGAAGCATAAATATATAATAGGTACCTACTACCAAATCGTATTTTATAATCGTTATTTAACAATCTAGATAATAATATTTTGTAAATTTGCAATACGTAACTGAATCTAATGATAGTAATTAATTGAACGATAATGTTAATAATGTGCCTAATTTAATTTAGCTAATAAATATAATACAAAATATTGTGACCTCAATATAATATAAGTCAGGACATCTAAATTCTTAATTTTTTTTTGTTCGTTTTAAATATCTACTATGTTGTTTCAAAATATTTATTTGTAAATGAGTCGTTAAACGTTAAATAAATACATCAAAATAGAAGTCTAAAAAAATGGGGTGGGAAAGATGCCTTACCAAAGCGTAAGTTGGTACCTACGAGATAGAGCTGCAGAATTGTTCGAAAGAGATGCCTTGGCCCTGGAACGCAAAGGGCATTTGAAGAAACACGGGTGGGTTTTAGTCAGTAAGAGACTGACACTCCTTCCCGCTCTGCCCTAAGAGGGAGGAGTAATTTGATGATTACTCATCCATAAAAAAAAACTACCTGCCAGAACTACCAACCTTATAACATACATAATTAAGACCTAGATTAGAAGACGTATATTTTTAGGGTTCCGTACCCGAAGGGCAACCTACGGAACCCTATTACTAAGCCGTCGCTGTTAGTCTTTCCATCAGAGGGCTGTATCTCAAGAACTGTAATAGATAGACAGTTGAATGTTTCACAAAGTGTTTTTGTTTGTTTGTTTGATATACATAAAAGGCTCGGGGCTCCCATATATGAAACGTACATTTTTTCGGACCCTTCGTGTGAGAGTCCGACTCGCACTTGGCCGTTTTTTTTTAGTTCTTCACGATATTATTGTTTAGGAAAGTCACAATTTCAAATAACAAAACTTGACACTAAACAAGATTGCTATTACCATAGGTAGGTACCAACTCTACATAACTTAACATAAAAAAAAACACAATTTATCCAATCTTATCTTTGGTTAATAAATCAATCCTATTTCTTATTTCTTGGTCACGCTTCATATCAATAACTAAATCCATACATTTTGCGCTGAGGAAAATTCTCCAATCACTTAAGTTGGATGGCCGGCGCCTGACCAATTTCGGTTAGCAGAAAGTGGCGTTTCGTACGCATTTTGCTTGCGCTATGTTCTATGAAAAATGTTTTCGCATACGATTCCTGGAAGTGCTAGCTATTATTGTACAATTTTTTTTATACTACCGACTACGGAATAAAAATCACTACATAGTACGAAATAACCATAATTTTGGAAATCAGTGTCAAAACATGGTGACCACCATAATTATTCCGATCGCTTTACATGAACAGAATTTTCTTTTAAACTGAATATTGTTATTGACATTCTTTACTATATTTTTTTAAATTATTTTCCTGACACATTATAACTAAATATTCTAATTCGAATAAATATTGGATTTTCGAAATTCAAAATGTAATTTATTTAACAAAATATTTAGCTAATATTTAAATAGAGATTTTCCTAAAACCAGA
>NDFZ01000308.1:0-10676 GCA_002192655.3 Mamestra configurata | reverse complement strand
CTCGAAATAAAGTAGGAGTCAAACTGTAGTTATTTCCTAGATAGCTATATTGCATATCGTTTATCCTCCGTCTTAGCTATCTATCATTGCACTATCCGTCCAATCAATCATATCAACTTATCTCGTAAAGTAAATTTTGATACTAGAAATAAACTAGGCGCCAAACTATGAAATTGGTATCCAAAAACTTACCATGACCCAAACGGTATCATATCCAGAACAAACTTATACATTTTCATAACAAGAGACCTCGTCAAGTTATTCAGCGGAACGCATAGGAAATTATTCACAAGTGAAATTATACCTCAGAATGGAAAAGTTCCCCGTACGTTTCCCGAATACGAAATTTCTGGAGTCACGGGGCAAGCCACTTCTTATTCATCTACCATTTGTGTTACCGTTTTTGGAATTTCCTTGTGCCGTGTACTACAAATTGATGGTTAGGGCCAAGCTGTGCCTTTGGGCAGTGTCATTATAAGTTGTGGAGGCCCTTTTGGATGTCCCGGACCTTGAATTTGGGTTAGGAAAGCTTTGAATGAATTTTGGATGCTGGCAAAGTGGTGCTGGATAAAATATGTAAAAAGGAACTTGAACTTTCAAGACAGTTTCGTTATCTAACTTACTTGGACTGAATAATATAACGAAATTATTTTATGTTCTTTAAGGGTTTCTGAAAATTGACACATTATATTTATAATCGCCAGACTGTAGTTTTCAAATATATGATAGTTTTGCAATTAAAAATAAGATCCTCAAATCCAGAATCAGTTCGGGGTAAAGAATGACGATTTCAGAAACCCTTATGGTCTAGACATCAACGAAAACAGAAACTTACTATCTGCCTACTCTGTGATTCTCCACAGAGTAGGTAGGTGTTATTACCCTTGCATATTAAATCATTTCCTCTCGACAACTACATATGTAGTTGACAAATACCGCGAGTGGTCTATAACACGTCTTTTATGTCTGAAGTTGGAAGGCAGTCTGAATATGAATGAACGTGGGCCAAGTTGTTAGTGCTACCGCTTGACCGAACTTGAATATCACATGAGCTCAAACCTACGTTTTGACTGCGGACTAAATTTAAAACAGGTAAGTCTGAATTTTGACCTAAATAGTGAACGATTTGAATGAAATGGTTGTTTCGTTAGGTATTCATGAAGAAGAGAGTCTTGTTTGTGAATGTTCGTATGTAGTTAGGTACGGTACCAATTACATGCTTCTTAGTTATCCTAGGTATCTACTATTCTGCGATATACTTGGTTCTTACTTGACTAAAAACCAGCGTCAGACAGCATCAGTCTGTCTGACATATCGCTGAAATGGACCTTTTTAGTGCAGCCGTGAGACACACACTTGGTTCTTAGCATACCTACATTTCTTTTTTTATTTCTATGTACCGTGCGTGTTTCATGTAAGTGCTAAATAAATATTATTCTTTTTCTTTTCTTTCTAAAATGATCGGATTTAAAGGTCGTACTGAACAAAATTCAGTTAATATATGTATATAATTAACGCTATACGCATGGTTTTACAGATAAAAATACAGTGAAAATAGGAGGTTCCATTTTTATTAGTTTATTACTTCAACAAAGTCAAGGTCACCCAGAGATAGTCGATCTTCCTGAAACGTCATTATTAAGCTGATACTGCTTATCATATTAATGATAATATCTTTGAACGCAGCCCATGTTTAATTTAACGATTTAGTAATATCAGTTACTAGATACCTACACCTAAAAATGTACGATTATTATGTAATGTGAATACTTTAAGTTGTAAATAGTAATTTGTTTTATCGTTGTAAACTGATCTCTTTTTCTCAGTAAAAAGTTTGTTTAGTGTGCCCATACGGACAATAAGAAAATAAATAAAGTATTTATTTTCTTATTATAAAAATATATATCTATATATAAAATATAAATAAAATAAGCATTGTCCGTATTCACTGTTTTCAGTTATTTTGACTCTTTGTTCGAAAACTTTTATAAAACAATTTTAATTTTAATTTTCACTATCTGTAATAATGACTATATTAGAAGCGAATGCGGATATACCATAGTGCTAAAAATATGTAATGGAACCAAAAATAAGTACAAGTGCACCTTATTCAATGGTTTTTACAGTTGAAATAAAATCACAAAATTATTGTATTATTCTACGGGCCTCAGTTACTGACTTAACTCACCTCAATGAAAAAAAATAAAAAAATATGGGTACAAACCTCGTGACCAGCATCCAAAAGATGCCTCACATATCCTTCTCCCAGTATAGAATGACTTTTCCCCGGGTATGGAAAAGCCACGAGGATTTTGTAAGCACACACATGACTTAAAAATATAGTCGATAACAATATTAAAGTCCACTTATGCATTGTGTCACATATAAATAACTAAATTGCCCGGCAGACCATACGACGTTCAGTCCACAAATAACTGTATATGATGTTTATATCTATCGCTCAGGAGTCGGGTGCACGATTGTGAAGAGCAAAGTTCGGTTATTATTAGGTTTATTTTTTATTTAGTTTATGGCACATTTCATATTGTGTTTTTGACTATCCTGACTAATCACACTAATATTATAAAGGCGAAAGTTTGTGAGTGTGTGTGTATTTTTGTTACTTCTTCACGCGCAAACGGCTGGACCGATTCAGATGAAATTTGGTATAGAGATTGTTAGAGTCCCGGGAATGGACATAAGATAGTTTTTCTCCCGGACGTTCCCTTAGGATAATTTTCGACATTCATACGGGTGGAGCCGCGGGCAGCAGCTAGTATGTATAATAAATGCAAAAGTTTGGACGTTTGTTACTCTATAACGTAAGAACGGCTGAACGGATTTTGATGAAATTTGGCACATATGTAGATTATAGTCTAACACATAGGCTTTTTATCCCGGGAGTATTTTCCCTTGGGATGATTTTAGAAAATCACGCGGGCGAAGCCGCCGGCAGAAGCTAGTTTGATCTAAAGAATAATGAACACAACAATAATCCCAACAAATGTTTTAAACGCCAAAGTGAGTTTGTTTTTTTTACGCTTTCCCGCCACTGATATTGATGAATTTTGGTACAGAGATAGATGGAACATTGAAGATGGTTATAGGCTACTTTTTCGCGAGCGAAGCCGCAATAAAAAGCTGGTACATTATATAATTGTGCTTGTAAAGCCAAAAACAGGTAATACACTATGAACATGCAGATGTATTATCAAAACAATATTCAATGCCTAGTGATTCATAATATTTGACGTAGTAAAAAAACTCTTATAAAGTAATAATCAATTTTATATAAATACATTTTAACATGCCGAAAAACAGCATATCAGTCAAAAACATAGGCGTTAAGTAAAACCCGAAAGTGTCCGACTCTGAAAAAGAAATCTTTTTGGCAAAAAGTAAATATATCGTTAGAACTTGTCTATATTTTTACAAATATTTTTAAATATTGCACAAGTCACTATCATCTGAATTTGATAATATCATTTGATATAAACGGGTGCCTACATGTGTATGTTGGTAGGCGATTATCAGGTCAATTAACTAATAAACAATGAATTTGCCATTTTTGGCAATTCCTATCTATATCTATATAAAAATGAATCCCGATTTCCCTTGGTCACGGCATCACGCGTGAACGGCTGGACCAATTGCGCTGATTCTTTTTTTTGTTGTATTTGTTATTGTCAGGAGAAGGATCATACGCAAAAAAAAATTAAAAAAATACATCCAGGCGAAGCCGGGGCGGGCCACATATATAACTAGCTTTTGCCCGCGACTTCGTACGCGAATATCCCGTTTTTTCCGTTCCCTTAGAAATTTCGAGAAATCTTATCTTCCCCTACACTCTCCAAGGAACCTAGATGCCAAATTTTAGCTTTCTACGACCAGTAGTTTCGGCTGTGCGTTGTCTATCAGTCACTCAGCCACCCAATCACTCAGTAACGGAAGAGATTTATACACATTGATGTTAGTTTTTTTTTACCTAAGATTAGTCTTAGATAGATGTTGTCAAGTGGACTTTTTATGATTTTTAAATAAACAGTTTTTAAATTATTTAAGAAATACGTTGAAAATGACCATTCCCCTCCTAATCTCCAAAACTATTGAGCCAAACTTTTTGAAAAAAATGCGGGTTTTTACCTATATATTACAGAAAAAAACTATTAGAAGTCAATGATTTTTTATATGGAGCGACTGCCCATCTGGTTTTCACAACCCAGTGACTGGATATAACGATAATCCATGGCAAGACTGGTGTCAGGCTTTGTGGCTTCTACCTACCAGTTACGACGGTCAAAGATGTGTAAACCACAGCCGGGATAAATAGCCTAACGTGGTTTCCGTGCCACGGAGGAATGAATGGTCACTCATCCACGGACGTACCTCTGCCAGAGTTACTTAATCTTGAAGATTGAATCATGTGGCTGTTATTATTCAGCCAGCACGTGGCCTTTAGAAGTCAATATTATGTACCGTTAATGTAAGTTGTCAAATGTTGGTTTGGGTTAGTTAATGTCTCAAAGTCTAATTGATATGATACCTATTTACTAAACGCTTTTTAATTCTTTAGCCGCTGCTTCTGGAGATCGTTAATGCGATTTTAATAAGAACACATTCATAAAATTAACATGTAATCTTTTTTTAAATAAAAAGACGTTAGTATTGTCTTTAATCAATAATAAATATTAGATAATTATATCAATAAATATTAGATAATTATATTAATAAATAATTGAAGATAATTTACTTCGGTACTTTGTTCTAAACATGTAAGTTAAAGGTACATAAAAAAGATTCATATATATACTAGGCGGGCAATTTGTTTTTCTATAGAAGCAGTCTATTACGTTTACGAAGGCCAAACTGAGCCGGTGATGTCATAAAAGATATTGGTTGCTATGTTGTTTTGCACATCTGAACCGTATCCCACTTCAACATGAATAGCTAGTGCGAAAAGCACGTTAGTAACTAAAATAAAAACCAAACTTGAACGCATTGAACACAATGATACCGCAACTTTTGAATTATAGGTATTACAAAATATGTTACGATTTATCACACCAAACTGTGAACGAACTCAGGAAACGAACTTCACTATTTGAATTACAAACTAAAACTGACTCATCCTAATCCGCACAATACTGTTTACTAAAGACTATACTACTCGCGCTAGTACCGAGTAGCCTCACCAAACAGGTTCACACTAAAACATAACAATACATAGGTACATGTGTTCAGTCAGTCCCTATGGTAGCCATTGAACTTGTGATAAGATTACGGAAACCCTTTTTGTGCGCACGTGCAGAACTAACCACTTATCATGAAGTTGGATATTTTTTAGGGTTTCGAACCTCTGTATGGAAAAATAGAACCCTTATTCGGGTCTTCTCACTCGGTTGTCTGTTTGTTGGTCTGTCTGTCTGTCCGTCTATCACAGGCAATTTTCTCCGAATCTACGAGACTGAGTCAGTTGTACACATATTATGTGTACTGTGACTTTTTGGGGTACTTGTAAGAAAATTAAAAAAAATGTTTTGCCAACTGTACTTACCATGGGATATATCAAATCAAAGGGCTTATTGTAAAAATCGCTAAAGTACTTTTTTATAATAAAAAAAAAAACGAGGTTTTTAACTGCACTCAAAACGTTTTTGGCTCAATGACAATGTGAAAATGCTTTTGAAAAAATTTATTTAAAACTATTTTACAGATAGAATAATTTCTATGAAATAAGGTGTCGCATTATGGCGTGGCAAACGTATGTTAATTTTTTGATGATTTTCACTTTTATATTATACCTTCTGTTCCGGACTATTTAATTTACCTAAAGTATTTCAATAAGTAAGTCTGGTTCGCCTTATTGAGGTTCATTAGAATACGTTAAATCGATATCATTAGAATAGGATAAATCTACATATATAATTTACTAGACATGATGTGAACCGGGCCTTGAAGTGGAAACGCTACTAAACGTAAATATTGTTATATTCCGAACTGAGTACACACAGTAGAGTTACTTACATAATAATAATGACGGAACTTAACGTAGAAAATGTAAATAACATTATCTTTGTCAGATAACATGATTGATAAATATAGAACATACATATATAAGAACACTGTATTCAGCCATATATCACGTACCTATAATTTTGTTTGTAAAGAAAAAACACATTGAAATATAAAAAAAATATTTAAAAATTTCCTGATAAAATTTTATGAAATGAATATCGACGGATATGGGAGTTAGACGCAGAAATATTTAGGCGCGGACAAAAAAGATTGTGTGAAATCTTAGGAGTAAACGAGCTTCGAGAATACGTAATTTCGTAATGCGGGCTATTAAAAGAAACTTTAAAGAAAAAAGGTATCAATTATTTGATATGTCCTGGCCGAGACTTCCACCTTGACAACCGGTCAAATGTTATCACACCACCGCTTAACGAAGGGCTGATAAATGCCTCATGTTCGTATGGTGGACTGGACGTGTGGCGTGGCTCACCATGGCTGCCTCAGCTCGTGGGTTAAGGTGCGAACCGCTATCCTTGTCGTCTGTTACGACCGATATCTATAGCAATAAATGGAATGAACAACATAATTCTACAGCAGATTTTTTTTAAAGAAAGGTAAAGATATTTACGAACCGGTTTTCAACAGAAATATGGTTGACAAATTGAATAAAACATTGAAGACCAAAAAATATCCTATATTCTTACTGCAAACGCGATAACACAAAACACAGCACAATCAGGGAGATTACTTCAATATTTACTGAGTAATTTAGAAATAAGTACCAAAAATAAGTCCGAACGATCTTTCTTAATCAAGTGTCAATATTTTATAAAAAAAATTCCATTAACATAGGTAAATTCCAAATTTCAAATAACTCGAAAAAGAACATTTTTGATCAAGTCAAATAAAGTACAATCTAATTTTGAAAGAAGGAGGATTGTTGCCAAATTATAATGCGGCATTCATAATGTTCTTGCTTTAATTCTTTATTGAACACCATAACAGCTTATTTAATTCACAGTGCTTTAAATAGTTCATGTGCAAAGGCGAGCTTAACTCAAAAATGAGTTTTCTACCAGCAAACCTTTGAGTGATAGAGAGAGATCCATCCTACCTTCTATTGTGATCTCTCTCTATCAATTTAAATTCTATCAATCAATGTCATTGCGAAACTACGTTGCGAAAGGAAATGCTCTTTAACTTTCCTCTTGAAGACGTCATATGAGTATAAAAAGTCAAAAAAGTATGGAAATTAAGGTTTTCTGACATATTGTGACTGAGATGCTTATGCGATCGTTGCTTAAAAAATAGAAGAATGGGCTCTCTGGTTACAGGCAAGTTAAAAACGAAGTTTTATAGATTCTCATGACTGTCTTTTGAGATAACTGATCNAGTATGGAAATTAAGGTTTTCTGACATATTGTGACTGAGATGCTTATGCGATCGTTGCTTAAAAATAGTAGAATGGGCTCTCTGGTTACAGGCAAGTTAAAAACGAAGTTTTATAGATTCTCATGACTGTCTTTTGAGATAACTGATAATTTTCTTTTCTCAGTAGTTTATGAATTATTAAACTCATTTTCGGAGAAATGAGTCCATTCGTACCTACACGTTGATGCCTATTTTGTAAGCATATAAAGCTAAATTCATACATGGACTATTATATTGCCTGATAACAAACAGAGTCAACTTATTCATTGCGTCTCATAAAATTTGAATGCCAAGGCCACCGGACGCGCACAGTCCAAATTTAAATATAATATAGCTTGAAGTTAGGAGGACGCATGGCTGTGACCAGCCAAATATTAATAAACGACATATGTATGCGAATAAAATGTTTGCAAATAGAAAAGAAAAGACAATTACAAAGGAAATCGTTGATCACAGCATGTAGAAAAAACTGAAAGAACAATGGCCACTCGGCTAACATGCTTGGACTAGTAAAATTTAACAAAACGTAACTTGATGAAACATGTCGTTTCATTCGCCTTTATAAATATAACTATGCAGCCTTCAATATATTTTAGGTCGGAGAATCAAATACCTAATTCAGAAATATGTTTCTGAGGTTATGTTTTAATATTATTAATCTGTAGCATTTGTTTTCTACTCTATGATAAGAAGAGTTCACGCCAGATTAGTCGGAAAATAACAGTAAATCACACAGAATACCAAAGTATAATAATAATTTGGGAGCAGAACACAGTCGTCGCCGAAACTGCAACAACACGGGCAGCGCCTCAATTTTTTGTTACTTGTCAAAAATAGGGAAAAATAGGGATAGTCAAAGATAGGGACGTAATCGATCGATTTATGACACTATCGAATTCTAGATGTAAAATCATTAGTTTTTCATTTAATTCAGTTACTTTACAACAATTTACCACGAAGTAACACACAAATTCTATTAGTGGCTAAGTTAATTATAATAATTAACGTGAGTTTATACGGTTCATATTTCTTGGGATTTAATTCGATTAAGAAATAAAACCATCATAGACTTTAGAAAAAGTTTGGACTTCTCTAGTAACGTAAGTAATTAAGGATGCGTTCGAAATTAGATATTTTAGACTGCGTTCTGATAAATCAAGCAGTATTTAAAAAAAAAGATTTACTATATTTTTCCAGCTTTAAAAAATAAAAATGCACAACATATTGGTGACAGTTTCATCTCTGTACAAATTTCTGTTTTTTCCTAGTCCAAACTGACCATTGTTGTTTTGGTTAGTAGGTAACTAATACTACCGTTAAGAAACTTTAGTTCAAGTTAATAATTTGCTTGCATGTAAGACAGTATTCATATTTTTAGAAATTTTGTTGATTACTAATTTAGAATCTTCAGCTGTCAGATTAGATGTGACTTTGACGAATAGATACGTTAAATTTTAACAACACAAACACAAAGTTATTTCATACCTTGTGAATAGAAAGGATGGAATTAGAGATAAATCTAATTCACATTTCATCGATTAATATTAAATAAGTAGACGCATTACAAGTACCTAAACATTCTTTATTATTACTAAATACTTCAAATAATTTTATGCAAAACGAAGAATCGTTTTGCATAAAAACTACTAAACTACTTAGTCTAGAAAGACGAAAAGTTGATTTGAGTGTCTACTGCGTTTCTAATTATCACGATGGTGGCTTAATCAAGTCAAAGCAAATTTTTAATAATTGAATATATTACAAAACCTATGACCGTCCTGAAGAAGCTTCTTAGTTGTGGAAAAATACATAAGGTCCCAATAAAATAGATGAATAAACTTTTAGAAATCATTCAGACCACCGAACTACCGGTCACTGCTCACTGAATAAGCATTTCCCCTCGATAGGTATAACAGACAGTCCTCTGTGCAGAGCATGCATGGAGGAGGAGGAAACGGTTGTTGCTCCTTGAGTGCACAGGCGTCGCCGATATACGTAGACAAACAATAGGGACACCGAATTCACTCACAGACACCCTGAACTCTTTAGGAGGACTGATCTGCTTCTGGAGGGAGGTTGGCTGGTTGGAATGACGGCCGCCATGGCCTACACACAATGGTCCAACACTAGGACTAAGTGCAGAAACAATACCCCAATAGATAGATAGATAGATAGACCACCGAAATAAGGACAATGGTATAAAAAAATAAGTTTATATAGTTGGTTACCACAAATGTACAGATGCACGTGGCCTCGTCATATACTCATATACCTAACCATAATGTGTTTATTCTAGTGTGCCGAATTTATTGTTTAAAGTCAAAATAAAATCACTTTAATCAGTGTTTTTTTTTTGCTTGGATATCTTTGGTTAGACGTACTGAACGCTGTGTTAAAATTTGTCCATCTATTTTAATGAGACCTTATATAGGTATTTAACGCGCGGTTCATATTGAGGGAGGCGTAACAATGTTGTCATCACTCCAGCGACTTCCACTTTCATACGTCAAAACAACTATCACCCTCTTATAAATAAAATAAATAAAAGTATGTAAACCTAAGTATGTATAAGTATGTGTACCTTTAGAGTCTGTAGAAAATAAAGATTGATTTTTTGATGAGCGAGCACCGTCAGCTAGGACTGGTCTTCCAACGCTTGATCTTGCAAGTCTTTCTACATTGTTCTCACATATATGTATGTTTGTATAATTTTCACACGAATGATGTAACCATATCATTGTAAAAAACATTGATTGAAAAGAGTGTCCGTGGAGTTTCTTACACGTTCTTCTTCATAGAGATCTACGCTTTGGAACGTGTAATTAGCTTTATCTCTTTGGACAGACTGAGCTTGACTATTCAAAAGTGCCTGTAATGGTTTAATTGAAATAAATGCTTTAAGTTTTGAGTTTTTTTTTTAGAATTGATGATGTTATTATGAGTGAAACGAGTAGATCCTAATAAAGCAGCTATTGATAGGGAAGAATGAAAGATAGAAACATAAAGCATCAAGAGTTAAATATGATGAAGAGAGAGAGAAATGTGGAAACTACTGTGAAAATAGTTATTGACAGCATAAAGTACTAAGTATTCGTATGCATTGCACTTCGCTCTTTGACAAATCTTTCAGTATACAAGCAGCTTGTTTGTAGAATGCATTACCCATGGAAGTGAGGCGTGCCCAAACGCTACCAGCGTTTAAAAGAATGGTGAAGGAGAATTACCTTTCA
>NDFZ01000307.1:0-10674 GCA_002192655.3 Mamestra configurata | reverse complement strand
TCCGAACTGCAAATTTGCAGTTGGATTGCAGTTGAAATGCAGTCCGTCTGTCTAGAGCCTAACGTAGTTGCCACATAATTTGTCTTAAGTAACACATGGTCCAAACAATTGGTAAGACGAGTTGGGAGAACATGGGCGGGGAGGAGACCGTGGGAGGCGACTAGATTTAGGTATTGACAGGAACGGAGGTCTTGATTGTTGGGGGCAATGTTTATATTGATGTCTCCAATTATTGTTACATTATTCCACTGTCTATAGTTGGTCAACAAGTCATCCATGCTGTCCAAGAAGTTGTCTATGTTCTTTTGTGAGGGCGGTCTATATATTGCTATTATAGAAATACTGCTTTTGATTGTGCAAACTAAGCAGCTGGCGTCAGATAATTCCGGTTCGGAAATGCAAAAATCGAGCGTTTTGTTTATATAGATCACCACGCCATCGTTCTGATTAATGAGTTTATTGGTTTGAAATGCAGAATAACCATGTACGCTTGGGACTGTCGCATTCTTCTTTAGCCAACACTCTGTTAAGATTATAACATCGCATTTTATTTTAATAGACGCAAGTAGACAGTTTAGCTCGTTGAAGTTTTTGTTTAAACTTCTAATGTTGAGGTGAAAGATGTTTAGTGCGAAAGGGGAATTTAAATAATCAGTGCATTTATCCAGGGTACATGAGAAGGAAGATGAGACATTGATACTGTCCAATTCGATGTTGATGTCATTTATGGACGCCATTGATTATAATTGTTAATCCAGAAAGTGTTACTAATTGGCGGCGGAGCATGGTATTGAAGCGAAACCAAAAAGTTTAATTAAAACCGATTAATCATAATTATAATGATTAATCGATTTCTTTGCTTGGCACAAATATGAAATATCATTGTGCTCACATAACTGCAGCTCTATAAACGACATTGTGAAGAAAGCTTCCTTTTTCAAACTAATAGCTTCGAAGTCTGCCACTGGTAGTACGCTAATCATATCATTTTGAACTTGCTGTTGAACTGGTATGATTTTATAGATTTTGTAGCTATCTCGGCTGGTTAATGGAAAGGTAATCTTAAATATGAAGTATTCTTGCATCATTCTCGCTTTTACTTTCAGAATACTGTAAACATGTTTTAGATCAGACTGTAGGTTGTCTACGGGCAATGTATCCTTTGTTAATTGTCCTGAAATAAACTGAAACTTAACAGGTGAGTGTGCAGGATAGCCGCATACATAGTCTTAAGTTTGTAGAAAATAGTTAGGCACGTGTTATTTTCGAGTTATGAAAACCGTTTAGTTAGCAACATGTTTTTAGAAAGTAGCCAGATGTGAGGGACTCGACGACGGTCGGGAACTTTCGGGTTGCATTGTCAATATTGCTTACGTAATGGCCGAGCCGCATAGTTAAGATCCCTTATTTTGTATGATTTTTATGAAAGTTTTATGTCCTTGCCCAAACAGAATTGTGTAATTGTTTCTAATATTTTTAAACGGCCGGCAATAACCCTTTGTAATCCGCACCGATAATATTTTCTAATTTTATAAATAAATTACCGTAGCGAGTACCGTTCTACCCCTACTAAGCAGTGTGAAACTGTCGCCAAAGAGCCATATAAAAGACGCCTGTGGGTCCAAGCAGTTCACCCCCAGGCTCCGACGGTATCACCAACAAGGTGTTTAAACTCTTCCCCGCCCAACTAATAGTGCTAATGACTGCCATCTTCAATGGCGCATTAAGCAACAACATGTTCCCCCGAGCATGGAAACAGGCCACCGTTATCGGTATTCCCAAACCAGGCAAGCCCAAGTCTGATCCCGCCAGTTACCGTCCCATCAGTCTACTCAACGTTCTCGGTAAAATCTACGAGAGGCTTATTTATAAGCGGCTCAAGGATTATGCCGAAGCAAAGAGTCTTATCCCCGACGAGCAGTTTGGTTTTCGAACCGAACACTCGTGCATCCAACAAGTTCACCGCATCGTCGAGCATCTAAGCGCTGGTTTCCAGCGTGGCTCGATGACGGGCGCCTTATTTTTCGACATAGAGAAAGCATTCGACAAAGTCTGGCACAATGGCTTAATTTACAAGCTCTACCAACTCGGCGTGCCAGACCGTCTCGTGCTCATCTTGCGAGATTTTTTGTCGAACCGCACCTTTCGCTACCGCATCGAGGGTGCACCACTCTTCGCCCGACGCTCGCCCGTGACGGACGTGCCGCTCCCCGCCGCTCGCCCGCTATCGTGTTGTGTTGTGCTCTACATCGTTCCGTCCCGCTCTCGCTATGACGTCATCTGTGGTCGCCGACTACAACTCCAGATCCGAAGCCGCCTTTTTCAAGGCAGTGGACGATTATCCTGTTTCCGTAACGGAAAAGTAAAAAAAACGTTGTGCCCCTTCAGGGAAAAACCACAGTTTCGTGGTCTTTGGTGGGAAATCTTACGGTGCCAACGAAACCCGCTGATCCCCTTCAGGGTGAAGCAGTGAATTGGCGTCGGCAGCTAGGTTTTGGCCTTGGGGGATCTCCTAGTCAAACCTAGGCTTCGAGTTCTCTTCACAGCTACACACCTAGTGTCGGTTTGGTGGGTCTACCCCTTCGCACTAGACCCAAATAGGGCCCGGTTATTACAATAAGACTGGCGNATTGGTGATGTACCCTTTGGGGCACTATTAATATTTTATAAATTAACAAACTATTATTATAAAAATATTATGNCCGGGGAGCTAGGTTGTTAGGTTTTAGGTTCCTCGCGGGAAATAATCCACCACCATTTTGTGCATATAGGTCCCAAAATCACGATGACGGACGCTATTATTGTAGCGTGAACGCTACAATTATAGCGTCCGTCAAGGAGGTTCTTTAAAAAGGTTCTTTAAATATTGCACGAAACTCACTGCTATGCAGCAAACCCCCGCTCCCTTAACCCCGGCTGTAGAGGCGTCCGTCACTGGTTTCAGCGACGTCCTTGAAAGCCCGCTGTCTCCTCCGCCTGCTGAGCAAAACGCGGCCTCAAATTGGGTACCGAAATCGGTACCCATCAACAGAGTCCCAACCCCCGCTCCTTCCGCGAAATCTAAACCGGCTATTATCTCCAAGACAATAGACGCCGCCGCTACCCCTTCAGCGAAACCAGCTATTGTCCACAAGACAATAGACACCGCTCTCACCTCGTTATCAAAGTCGAAACCGGCTATTGTCTCGAGGACAATAGACGCCGCGCCGACCACTCGCCAAATTCCTCCGCGACCATCAACTAGACGTCCTCCTCATCCAGGAAACCTTTTTAAAATCCCATCGCAGCGACCCTAAAATTGCCAACTACCGTATAGTACGCAACGATAGGACGCGTTGTCACGGCGGAGGTACCCTGATCTACTATAAAAAGGAGCTATACTGCATCCCCTTGATTCCTCCTGCTCCCCGCTCGTTACTCGAGAACTCAGCCTGTCGACTAGGTATGACTGGTCATCAACCGATCACCATCATCTCCACCTATTACCCACCGCCCTCGACCTCGTCTCCTTCGCCTGACGACCCGATCGCACTCAGTAGCGACTTCACTACCCTCTTTAGCTTGAGTGATTCCGTTATCTTAGCGGGAGATCTCAACGCCAAACATCCCGCATGGAATTGCAACACAACCAACGCAAGAGGCAGGGTGGTGTTTAACCTTGGTGCAACCCTCAACTATGACGTCACCGATGACGCCAACTTACTTCTCACACGATCCTAACCAAAGGCCCGATGTTTTCAATGAGGCGTTGCTAAAGAACGTTAACCTCCGTTTGCTATCTATAGAAACGATATACGAGCTCAACTCTGACCACCGTCCAGTGATCATGCACCTAGGCTCTCGCTCGGGTCAGCCCGACCCCGACCAACCTCCCCCGTCTCAAGTGACCACCGACTGGAGGAAAGTAAGCGAAAGGCTGAAATCCACTACGTCGCTTCACTTAGACAACATCCCCGACCACAATCGTCTCAGTCGCTGACACGACGGCGGCGATCGACTCGCTTACGAATCACGTTCAATCGCTCCTGAACGAATGTTCAAGGGAGGTTCCAGTGGTGGAAGACCACCGCTGGAAAATCCCGGACGATATACGGAATCTAATAACCGAGAAGAACGCAGCCATTCGTGCGTACAGCACTTTTCCCTGCGATGCGAACTCATCAAGATGACGCTCGTTTTGTTTTAAGAACTGTATATCTTTCTTGTACTGTTCTACGAATCGTTCGTCTAATATCGTTTAGGGATGCGCAGTGTCTTTGTAAATAATCTAAAAACTGTGACATCTGTATTCGCTTCCCAATAATGGCTCATGACAAAGTAATTAGTAAATAAAGTAAATAGTTGTCTCGAATAACTTGCATGTTGCCCGTTGAATTGTTGTTTGGCAATGCTGAAGTGGCAGTGGGCAGGGCACATTGCTCGCAGAACAGATGGTCGATGGGGCCGAAAAGTTCTGGAGTGGCGACCGCGTAGCGGAAGACGCAGCGCTGGAAGGCCCCCCACAAGGTGGACCAATGACCTGGTGAGGGTCGCGGGTAGCCGATGGATGCGAGACGCACAGGAACGGTTGTTGTGAAAAGAAGAAAAGAAAGCTCAAAAAAATGTATCCGAGCAATTTGTGGAGCTCATTTTTTAGGACAGCTGTAAGCAACTATTTGAAAAACTTAAAATTCTACCTTTGCCATGTCTATATATATGTAAAATATGTACTTTTGTAAAAAGCAAATACAATTTATTTGAAAGTAGCACTGACAGGCCAAATAGCCGAACTCGGCATAAAGATAGACTTCGGCTGCCACCACTAAAACTAAAATTATTTAAGGAAAATGTATACTGCATGTCGATTATAATTTACTATCATCTACCAAATAGTTAAATAGTTTTCAAGACCTACCGCTGACAATGTTTAAAAAATACTTTTCAAATTATTATTATTTAAAAGATATTACACCATTAAGGATTATTTAGAAGTCAAGTCAATAGCGTCTGCAATTTAGAAGTTAAATAAATAATTGTTCGATTCATCGATTATTGTGAATACATTTGCACTACAATAATCGGACGGTAAGCCACCCAACGCTTGCTGACCGCAGGCCCGCGCCTACGGTGGCCGGGGATCGCCCTACGACTCCCGACGCCCTGGGCATTTCTTTCTGTTGCGTCGGCTGGGGTGTGAGGTTAGCCTCACCGTCACGCGGTCCACCTCCTCCTTCACTAGCATTACTGCTTCGCAGAAGGAGGTAACCGCTTCCCATGTGTCCTCGCTCCGGACCATGGATTGAACTAGAGCTGGACGGGAGACGTTGCCGCCGCAGATTGCCTCGACGAAGACACGGTGGTGCTCGTCCAAGCAAGGCAGATCTTCACCGTATGCTCTACCGTGCCCTCCAGGCGATCCTCACGGTGCTGACACCCGGGCGTGTCCTCCCGCCGAATTAAACGCAGGTATCTCCCGATACAGCTGTATTCGGTGAGTACCTGCGTCAGGCGAAAGGTGAGAACGCCGTGGCGCCTCTCGAGCCACTCCTCAAAGAAAAGACTTATCGCCGCAATTGTGGCGTACCCAGCGCTGGGCTGCAACAGTCTGCTGTCTCCATAACGCCATGATATCTTGCCGGAGTTCCGTCTACCGCGCTGCAATTTGCCACCAAAAATGAGTCTGCAAGAATATACAGCGCCTGCCAGGGTTGCGGAATTTTTTCCAAAGAGTCACTGCGGCCCTGGAACGCAAAGAGCTTTAAATGAACACGGATGGGTTTTAGTCAGTAAGAGTCTGACACGCCCTTTGAGAAAAAAAAAGAATATACAGCTCGTTCAAAATGCATCGTTCAAGAAGATGCACACGTGTGCTTTGTTCACCATCGGCGCTGCGATGCCTTTCTACGTATGTGCTCTCATCACTACTCACACCATCGTTATACTGCAGTTCGAGTGTCTATTACTACTAGAAATTACATTTACTGACTTTAATAGGCATCTAGTGTTATTTAAGTATGTGGTAAACACATACCTACTTAACCACTATAAAACGTAGCAGGCGTCGTTCTCTGGTTCTGGCAGGAACCAGAGAACGCCATCTGCTACGTTACCCTTATGTGAAAAAAAACATGAGGTGATCTATGTTTAAATAATTTGAAATCTGCAATATATAGAAAGCGTCATGCCACTCACAACACTTAGGAACATAATTAATTATTCTTATCATTCATAATTTCATAATTTATTTTTTATCGTATATGTTATTAAATAGCTATTGACTATTGATTAATGAAGACTACTCGTTCAATCATGTTTGAATTGCCTTCTGTAGCAGACAGACCTTTAGCTAACAATGGTAAAAGATTTAAAGAAAATGTCGTCACTTTTGAAACTGGAGCACCCTATGGAACTAGTTCACCATTTTCCAACAATTTTCTTGAAAGGAACTTGCAGTTGGTCTTGACACCAATACATATTATGCTAGTTTTGTTTTTCTGTGCTAAGTTCAACATTTGGGACAACAAAATTACACCGAATGGTGCTTACTACACTATGTTTTCAGTATTAGGTACGCTAACAATATTATGTGGTTGCTTTTATTTCATGCTTGGGTGGTCATTCGCAGTTTTTTCAGAAGGTTTTACTTATTTTCAGTATTTGAACAAAATCTATGTTTATTTTTTACTTTTTGTTGGTAGTTTTTTAAACTTCTACATTAATATTATTAACAAGTATAATAATGTATTCGTCATCTTAAAAGTCCAGAGTATCTTTAATATTCTCAAAATCAATGACATTTTCAAACGTTTAGTTTTTCCTAATTGGGTTTGTGTTATAACTTTGAACTGTTTTCACGTTGCTTGGGTGTTTTATTCCTATTACAATTATGAACTCAATATTATCGGCGTTGGTATAAGTTTTATGTCGTATTGTTTCGTTTCCTTCGACATGACCCTACTGTATGCTGCGAGAGTTATGAAGCTTTTGACAAAGTCTCTGGAACTTTGGGTCAAAAATGTTAAGAAATCAGGGCGCGTTGGAAATTCAGAAAACGAATGTTACTGGAATACTATGTTCGAAGTATTTACGGAAATATTGGAAGTCTACGAAATATTTGAAAGAACGTTTCATCAAATGGTACGTTTTTTTTCCTTTTATTAATGAAACCGGACTGATTTTTTAATATTTCCAATAATCTTTTCTTTGTTTTAGATTTTATTCTACACCATACACACGACTACCAAATCTTTGATAGCAATAGTGATTCGTATCGAGATGAAAAAAGTAACTACTGGAAGTGACGCTATTGTAAGAACGTTTACCAGCAGCTCCTTAAATGAGTAATATAATATCAAGCTGACAATATAAAAGTAGAATCTGATTTTAAATTAATTTTATTTTTAATTTACATAGTTGGGAGCCCTTCCTATCAAAATAACTTAGCGTGACAAAGTGAAATTTTATATATTTTTGGTTTCGTTTTTAAACCCTCACAATTTAACCAGCTACAACACTAGAAAATATGGTGGGCTGGCGTTTTTGGAGACTATCTTTATGTAAACGTTGACATTCAAAACGTACCTCTGGCTGATGTTAATAAATGACTTTTGATTTTGACCCCTGGACTTTCCAATAATTTATATCGATCCTATACATTTCGGGTTTTATAAAATATTTTATATATTTATATATACTATATACTTTTATATATTTGTTATAGGTTAGAGGACAGATTGTCACTTTGTGTGGAGGCCTAGTTTTAGGTTTTTACTAATTTTGAACATAGATTTATTTCCTACGAACCATTTAAAAAAAGTTTGTTTTTTTTTCTAGTTTGCTCTGCTATCATTCATATCTCTAACATGGATTATCAAGAACATGATGCTACTGTCGTTTTTGAGTGTGGAGAGTGAGAGATTTTACTCGGCAATGAGAGACGTGCAGAGTACTTGTATACAACTAGCAAACTCAAGCAAGTGCTCTGGTAAGACAAATTAATATTGTACAAAAAAAAATTAAGGATAACATTATTTATTTTTATTTTAAGTGTATATGCCACCGGAAAATGGCAAACTCCCTAAGATTATAAAATAACTTGAGAGATTGTAAACTCTCGATAAATTGTCAACTGAACATTTGGAATACTTTTTTACGCATGAAAATTTGATAGTCTATAATATCTCCAGTTTCTGTCAATAAACTGGCGATCAATCAGCACTCTAGTCTACAATTTATCGGTTTTGGTGTGATAGTTAAATGGGAAACTTGGCCCCTCATTGGTCTTTGTAGGTGTGAGATCATAGCGAAAAAACCAATGGGAGCCTTGTTTCCAAGTTTATTTAAGTTAAGTCTCTCTCACGAAAACGGATAAGTTGTAGACTTGTGTTCTGAGTTGTCGCCATTTTATGTCAGTCCATAATTTTCCCTTTTTACAGATTCACAAAAAAGGGTCTGCAAGAATATCCAACGTCTTCACGTTACCTCCTACACGAAAATGCAAGCGTGTGGCCTGTTCATCATAGATGCTGGCCTAGCCTTGAATGTCTGCAGTCTCATCACTACATACACTATAATTATACTACAGTTCGAGTTTCTGTAAATTTTGAACTATGAACAAGCTTAAAATAATCATAAAAAGTAATAAATTAACATGAAAATAACAAGCTTATCATTTTAGAACAATTTCTATTAAAAAAATTATATGTTTTTTTTTTCTTCGTCTCGATATCAACATCTGTTGTGTACTCATGTAAACAAGATGATTCAATATATATAAATATCGGCTCACTAGTTCATTCACCACGTTTTCACTCCCTGACAGCTGTCATACGACCAGCCCCCGCGTCAGGAAAGCCCGCGTAGTACATAACTGGACACGATAGCAACTATATATGTACTACCAATGCCAATATATTATAACGATAAAAGTTTTCTTGAAAGTTTTTTGAAATTTGGAAGGTTACGGTGTCAAACAAAATATTGAGAAAAAGAGAGGAACCTTGACACCTGAGGGAGCCGTTGTGCCGACCGAGCACTGCCATCATCAGCAGGCAAGCCAAGCCACTCGCATCAGGTGCGACAGAGCCAGACACCCTATTTATTTAGCTTTATTATTTTCTTTACGCAATTTGTTTCGAAAATGTACGCGTTTTTTTTAGTTATAATACAATACGTTATTTTTATACATATTTGTCTAGGGAGCTGCGAAAATTACTTAGAGTCGCATCTTTTAAGCGCCTAATTTAAATGGAGACGCTTTTTAGGCTCATATGTCGTTGCAACTACATTAGGTTCTAAAGCAAAAGCTTGGTTACTCCCTAAATTTCTAAACGGTTAATTAACATTTGTGCCTAAGTTGTTTCGATTATCCTCGTTAATTTTTTTTCAATTTGCACTGTAACCACAGATAATTTTTATGTGATTTTCAACATAATATTTTTTAATTTTTTGTACATTTTCGGTGTTTCTACAAAATTATACGTATTGAATGTGGCTGATTGTCCCTTTTTTATTTTACGCTACAAAAAGTAATACACTACATATACCTTGTGATATATTTATTTTACTTAAATATAATTGAACTTTCAAAAAGACTTTTAATACCTTATTTAAAATATTTGTAATTCATAACTTTAAAACTAATCTGCACCTATATTTACTTTTATCCACTGCTTCAAACAATCAAATTAATTCAGATAAAGATTAATCCAACTTTTTTTTTGAAAATTAAACTAAATATAATCATTTATATTATTTGAATAACTATTTGAATTAACCTTTGAATTAATATTTAGTGAATGTTCAATTATTGCTCATTTTCTTCAGCTTCAATTATATCCTCTTCAGCCCCAGTGCAATCAGCGCTATTAGAATCTCAAAACTTTTTACTGGCCTTCGATCTTCCTTAAATGAACCACATTTCGTCTTATCCTCTTTCTCGTCACGTCATTTCGGAGCTCGACATCTATCCATTCTTATTTGACTCAACTGAATGAGTAGTTCATAGTCTAAACATATCTTATTAGACTTATTCATGTTCTGTATTTAAACCTTGTCACTAACTTCCAAATCGCATTGCCGAGCCCGTCTTTTCCGATCTGCATATTCTCTTTTCCTTTTTCATTTTGTTGTTTTACTTTGTTCCTTGTATCTCTTGTGCTATAAGTTTTTAATCATGGATAGTTTACCACGGAATTGTCTAGGGAGAAAAGATTTCCGCTGGTGTCTTGCCAGTTACACTGTGCGGTGTGGCGTTATACATTGTAATAGGTATACTCTGTTAGAGCTTCTCTCCATTTTTTTCTTTTCAGCAAATTTTTAACCTGTTCAATATGTCCCTATTTTGACACTCTACTTCTCCCTGTTGCGGGAAGTAAGGGATTTTATGATAAATTTTACCAAACAAAATTGAATGAATTCACTACTGGTACATTGTTTTCTATTATCTGCTGTGAACTGACTAAATATGTCCTTAAGATGTCCAATTATTTCAGCACTTGTTATCGTGCGATCTTTACCTCCATGTAGCGACTATAATAGTCTACCACCGCAAAAATATAGTCATTACTGGGCAACGGCCCTATCAAATCGATAACTATATCAATCCAAGGCTCCAGCATGATGATAATGGGCATCGCTCGAGTCTTTAAAGGATTTGGTAGATTAGGTGCGGACACCAGTGTGCAGCCTTTACAC